>QOCX01000057.1:0-57863 GCA_005959815.1 Sarcophaga bullata
AACAGCGCGTTCTTTTTTAAATAAACGTATATCACCTGAAATTAAAAACATTGCAACAATAATAGAAGGAATATTACTTGTATAGCATGATCAATTAAGAATTCTATTCNTATTCAGTTACCTTTTAGCTTAACAGGACTTTTATCACAAAGTCGACGACTTAAAGCCATCTCTAACATGTCATTACTGGATTCTTTACCAGTGTTGTTTACTATGGGTCCCAGTCGTGATAGTAAGGGTGAATCGGATCGTAGACCAATGCCACTGTACGAATTAACATTGGACGATGAAGGATGATTCACAATAGAGTTATCTTCATCGTGCGATGTTGCCGAACCCTGACTATATTCATCACAGGAACGAAATCTACGTGTATCTAAATACTCGTAGTCCATAGTGTGCCTTGAACTGCGAGAACCACGACTGCGCGCTGGTGTTGTATTTCCTGAAGTTTGTCCTACCACAGATGATAAAGTGTTGCCACTTGTAATATTAGAGGTTCCCGCTACTATAGCCGATGATAGAGCTGGTGCTGATGATGGGATTCCAGCACTACTACTGCTACTGCTACCCGGTGTGTTGCCGGGTGAACAGCCATCATTCGAATTTTGATGTCGACTAAACGAGGACGCCCGAGAACGTGACTGCGATTCATAGCGACTAAAACGTGAACCTAAAACAACGCATTTTATATGCGTGAGTGAAGAGAAATTTTTTAGTTTGATTGATTTTATTTTCTTACCTGCACCTTGCTTTTCCATTTTCTCATAGAAAGCATCTTGACATTCTCTTGAAGCAAAGTCCACTTGCAGTTTACGTCCTCTTAGTGTAGCCCCTCTCATTTCCTTCACTGCCGTCTGGGCATACTGTATCTGTTCGTATAGAACCAATGCCAATTGCCTTTGGCGATCAACAACAACTTTACTGACCGCACCGTATCTCGAAAATTGAGATTGTAAATGCGATTCAGAGATCTTTTCGCCAATGCCATCGATCCACACACAATTTGTAGGCATCGATTTGCCGAAACCTAACTTAATCCGGTTATTGCCCAAATGCTCACCATCCATTTTACGCATGGCTTTCACCACAGATACGATATCGGAATACTGACAGAAAGCATAGGCCGACATGCCCTGCTTTTTTATATCGATTTCAATAATTTCGCCAAAGCATTCGAAATGTTGCCGCAATTCACTCGATGTGATTTCTTTTTCCAAATTGCCAATGAACAGAGTTCGAGTAGACTTTGGATGATACTCATCTAGTTCAGCTTCATAAGGACGAAACTCGTTATCTTCAACATCGTACCCTTGATATGGTTCAACCTCGATTTTACAGCCAAAAAATAGTTTATCATGCGAGACTTCTAATGCTTTTTCCACGTCTTCGGGCTTTTTAAAGCAAACCAACGCATAACGTTCGGCATTCTGACCAACTACTTTCACCCACGTCACTTTTCCATGCTTTTTGTATTCATGAAAAAGTCCATCTTTCAGTGAGGTGTCTGACGATCGGGCAGGTAGGTTTCGTACACGTATCGCCAGAGGACGATTGTCTTCGGAATGTACAACGGGATTGCCAGTAGGTGTACCAGAACTAGTTGAACTTGTACTGCTACTACTACTGCCACAAACGTTTGAGCCACTGGGATGATTTAAGCCGGACGACGAGGGAGGTACAGCCACAGCCGATTGTAAGCTTCGCGTGCCAGATCGGTTGCTCGATACATTGGCTATAGAAGATGGTTCCACGTCTCTACCACCAACTGGGCTGCAAGCATGTGAATGTGATGACGCGGTTGAAGATGATGAAGAGGAAGAGCTATGCGACGAACTGTAGCTGCTCGGAGAACGGGAATGCGAACGACTTGATGATGTGGTACTGCGTCCGTGAAAATGCGCATGCGCCGCCGAACGCGATGTATGATGCGAGGCGGATGTTGATGGATTATTGGAAGAGGTGTTTACATTAGACGAGGAATTCGCAGTACTATTACCACTACCGCTATTTTTGTGGCCATCTGCTGCCGCTGATGAGCCACCTTTGGAGGCAGCTGCGGCTAACGCAGCGGCATTTAAAATCCCGCTAACGCTACTGCCACTAACACCACCACCACCGCTATGTGTGTTTTCTGGATTTGTTAAACTATTATGGTGGCCGCTTAAACTATTATTATTTGTATTACTATTGATTGTACTACTAACGCTACTACAACTATTATTTGCCGTTTGGTTACTTCTGCTACTATTATTATTAGAGGTTGATGTAGACGACGACGATGACGACGCTAAGCCAGAAGCTGACGAAGTCATTGTAGCTTCACCCAATAACGTCGCTCCAGTTGCTGCTGCTGCTGCTGCTGCTGCTACTGTTGTAGGTGATGATGAACCACTGCGTAACGATGAGGATTTTAAAAGCTTATGTTTATTCTTATTTAATAATGGCGGCGTTGTTGACGATGATAACGTTTCGAAATCTTTGTCCGCCTGCGAAACGTTCCCGTATAATATTGTATTGCGATACGACGACGACGTCGTCGATGAAGACGCTGTATTGTTTTGGGCAGGTGAAGAAACGTAGGAATATGCGGTGTAGGATGAGGTTGTGGTGGAATTTGTAATTGCTGCTGCTTGCAAATCTGTTGAGGCGGCAGTTTGATAGTGATTGTTGTTGATATTTGCTGCTGAGACGTCGGCATTGCCACTGCCACCAGGACCGTTTGTATACGTCGCAGCAGCTTCGTACCATGACGTAGGCGGTACACGGCTATTATTATTCTTGCTGCTAGCGCCACTAGAGGTTCTAATAAATATTTTTTTTTGGTTCAGTAATAATAAAAAGTATAAAACAAAACAAATCAGTGGCTTAATATAGAAAGGGAATCTTTCGAATGATCCATTCGACTTTGTGTTTTTAATGTCGTCTGGTGATAATCTTACAAAGTTATATCCCAAGTATTTTTAAATGAGTCACGTTTGCTACATAAAAGTCCCTTATTATTTAAATTGTTGTAAGGAAATGTAACAGAAAATCGAGATACGCCCTTTCTTTATTACGTAACTGAAAAACTGATGGTCTAAACTTACCGCTCACTTAACACTGATGAACCTGCCGATCCTGATGACACTCCCACAGCATGGGGACCATTTCTATATAATCTATCCCTTGTACGACTTCTATTATCGGTATTATTTGAAAAACTATTATTATTATTACTATTACTGTTGTTGTTGTTGTTGTTTTTACTGCTGCTGCTGCTGCTGCTGCTGTTACTACTTTGGTAACTATTTATTGCGCTTGTATTATTATTGTTGTTGTTATTATTGGAACGCCTAATATAGGAATCGGTATCAGCAACTAAGCGAGAACTGCGTTCATAATAACCACTATTCCGTTCGGAAAAATTCGGTGGTGTTACGTCTTCGGTAGATCTAAAGAGAAATAAGAAAATTTCAAAATTAATTATAAGTGATCTGTGAGAATAAATTCTTAGTTCTTACTAGTGAGTAAAGGTTATATTACAAAAACTTAACGGAAATAACAAAATAGAATCCCAGTTTTCAAGTTTTTTAAATTCTATTTCTTTATTGCAATGTTTCAGGTATAAATTCAATCGGAAATTGTATAAATTTTTGCAACCTGGATGATAGTATCATACAGTCCATGCTAGAAACAATTCCCGAAAGAAATAATTAAAAAAAGCTGCTTTTGTCAAAAATATTATATTGTGGCATTCATAACTTGAAGACTTTGAAGATAAACATGATAAATTTTCATTCCAAATTAGTCAAAATGTGTTAAATTTGATAAAAGTAAATCTTTCTGTAACTCATATAGCTAATGTGCGATTGGGTAACGCTAGCTGACTGTAGAAACAATGATTTTAAACGAATACGTTCATTTTAACTAGGCAGGGGGTAACATTAGGATCTCGTGACAATACAACATTAATTACAATTGAAAATATGTTAATTTTTGACCAACTTATTATTTATCTTTATTCCTTGGAGTTTAATCTAGAAGCAGCTATGTATACTGTTATCATCATACTTAGCAGACAATATTAAGACGTTATGGCATACCACGCACTTATTTGAATTGAATCCTTAAAAATTGACAAAAATGTAGACAACATAAGGAACCTTGCCGAGCACGACATGGAGAAACTGCTAATTAATGCTTACAAACTGTTTGAAATACTTGTACAAGGCTAAATTTAAGAGAAAAAAAAACGCCACGTGACGACATACATACTACTTAACATATAGTTAGTACGTAAATTACTACTTAACGTACAGTTAGTATATTAAGATTTGGGATTACGGTCTGGCATTTCAATATAACCTACCCCACTCTACGTTGTATGCATTAGTTTTATCCATAACTGGGGGGACCTATAGTTTGTAATTCCCGAACGATAGATTTGAGAAACTTCTTCTCGACAACTAAGTTTTTTTTAGAGCTTTTACGAGAGATTGTTAAAAAGGATTCACTGAAAGAATTTATATACACATTTTTTTTTAATTTTCGTTGAGGTTTGAACTCGCTAGTGCATTAATCACTAAGTTACTGAGTCCTTATCGGCCAATTTTTAAAGTGGATTATTACTATTGATACAACGTATATATTTTACACGTATAGAGTGATTCCGGAGCAACTTAAAACAATTAATTAATAGTGAAGGAATGGGGACCCGTATATTCGTCGATATAGTGATTAACACCAGTATCTTAGATGATAGGTATTCATCCAACCTCTTTGTCTGTTTTACATTGTTGCCGTGGCGCATAATATTGTTGCTAAAATCATTTGCCTAACAGCATAAGAAAATCGATTGTTCCCTTTTTGGCTAATATCGTCTCTTTGAAGTTATCATACAAAACTGTACACAAACATATGTACATACATTTGACCTTAATGGGATCATGAATGTTTATGAATATTTGTACATACATATGTACATATTTACACTTATTCTTTTAGTTTAATAGATCATCGTAAGAGGTGTACTAATACTACACTTGAACCAAGCACATGTATTTATATGTTAAAAGAACTGTTTAAGTATTAGAAATAACACGAGGACATTGTTATATTCCAAATGAATTTTAGAAGATTGTTGGAACTCATTAGACAATTTCTTGAATCATATACTTATATACATATGGATGTACTTATATAAATTGAAAATATAAAATTAATGTTTACTGCTAGTAAAATATTTACTAATTGTTGTTGTTTTACGAAATAAGTTGTTGGGTTATAGATCCTTTAATGAATTTATTAATTAAGTACTTGTTGCTTTCATTTATTTATTTTAGAAATATAACATTAAAGGTTATGGCCGATGTAAAATGTATTAGTGTTTGTTACTTTACGAAGTAAGTTGTTGGATTATGTATCTTTTAATGCACTTAATAATTACTTGTTATTTTCATTTGTTTTATTTATTTTGATAGCATGTGCTTAAAAATTATTTATATCAAACATATTTATATTTTGTTTTTAAATTTGAATATTTCCCTCTATTTTCTCACAATTGTTAAGTGAACAAAAATCACTTTTATTAATTTAATATTGTCAACACTGTTTACTTTGTTTTTTTTTTTTACCACCCAACAGCACGATCTTTGTTTTTGACATCACTTCAGCTTATGTTTTTATTCACACAAAATTCTTAAACAAAAAATGTATGTAAATAATTTAACACATTACCTTCGCATAATATTAATTCCACATTTATTATATATTTTTATTTGATTTCAATTTAATAAAAAAAAAATTAATTTTAATTTCTTTTCAGCTCTAATCAAACGCCGCAACGCGTAGTAGAGCTACGTCAAATATAATACGTAATTTTGTACGTTAACAGGGTTGCTGTGCTGTACATTTACTAGTGTTTCAAATATAGTTGGATGAGGTTAGTAGTTTTGTACACAGACGATTATTATTTACATATTTCTTTAAAATTTTTTAAATATTCGTTTTTTTACCACTATCCCACCGTGTGGTCAAATATTTATTAAATTTTTTGTAATTTATTTTCAATTTCAGCAATATTTAAACTCTATCCAACCGTGAGTAGAAAAATATTGCTTGAGTTTATTTTTATTCATAAAAATTAATTAATTTTTTATAGCCTTCTTTTCACTATCCAACTGTGTGAAAATTGGCTTTACTTTTGAATTTTATTAAATACTGTGACTTTAAATTTATTTTATATTAATTTATTTTATATTAATTTATTTTAAAATATTTATATATAATATTTAAATTTATTTTGTTTTTATTTTATTTTGTTATTTATTTCTTACGTACTTTCGCTTACTGTACGCTTGATGCGATGACGACGTTGTAAACAAGCTGCGCATTTAATGCAAAATAAGAGCATAAAACATAAAGTAAGAAAATGCATCTCAGCAAGGCCACGCTCAATATTGTTTGCCTGTTTTAGGGATGTTTTCCTTTTGTGTGTATGTATGTACATATGTACCCAAATATATTAAGGTACTCGCTGCTTGAGTCCAGTAACCGTTGATATGAGTATTGCTAAAATTGCACGCATTTTTATGTTTATTTATTTAAATGTATTTTTGGTTGTATCTTTTTTCTTTTATTATTACACTATTCATTTTCATTTGTTTATGATTGTATTTTTATTATATTTAATTTTTCTTTTCATTTCGTTAGATGCCCTAATTTTTATTTTCTGATTTTATTTTGAATTTCTTTTTACCTTTTGTTATCAAAATGATTACAAAAACAAAATTAGGGATATAAATTAGGTGGTTGCACAAAATTTTAGGAGCGTAATAAATATTAAAAACAAAATATATTTTATAAATCAACAGCTGCTTATTATTTTTGCTACCTTTTTCGTGTTTTCAAAAACAAGGGCGCAAGCGCTTTCATTACTTCATCAAATTTCATATTTCTGTTGCATATTACTTTTAACGGGCCTTGAAACAAAGTTAATACATAAAAAATACAGGAACTTATAGGAGAATATATTTTTCAAATATTTAATTAATAAAATAACAAAATAAAAACGCGTTTTCTTCAAACAGGGTTAATATATGCCGTTTTGACATTTCTTATATGATTAATTACAGCCCAATGGCAACCCCTTAGTTAAAGCGATCTAAAATTTAATCCGCCATAAATTTGTTTGCGCTCGCTAGAAATAATTGTGTTTTATGTATACTTAGTTATTTTCAGTGAAAAAATATAAAACCAAAACGTTTTTTAATAGTGAATATGTGTGCTTGTGATAATTTTATGTTTAGTGAATGACAGAAAAGTACAATAAAACAAAACCTTAAAGTGTAATACTTGTTTAAAAGCAACAAAAATCTTTGTCGTATTTCAGACCCCGTGCGTCTTGCTTTCCTTTATACCTACTGCGAACATAAATATGTAAGTACATATATATTTTAAAAAAAGTACACACAAAGAGTAAAATTAATGTATTATTTGAGAAAATAAACCCTAAATGGATGCCGATGACTGTCTGTTGATAGTTATTTTCTGTTGTTGGTCACACTCAGGTATTAGGATTATACTAAAATACAAAAGCACATACACACACGTACAACATACATAGGTTCTCTTGTATTGATTAATAATATCCCAAAAAAGAAGAATACATGCATACGTGTTTTTGTATGCCATGAGAATAGTTTTTATACCTGAGTTGTTATGCTCACTTAAATATGACGAAAGGAACAAAACCCGATATAGCAAGAACAATTTCAAAATATTCAAGTATAAACATGTTTTCCCAGGAAAACAAAAAAAGAATAAAAGAAACAAAACAAAACACACATGCACATAGGCATACACACATTCA
Source organism: Sarcophaga bullata (assembly GCA_005959815.1). Taxonomy (NCBI): domain Eukaryota; kingdom Metazoa; phylum Arthropoda; class Insecta; order Diptera; family Sarcophagidae; genus Sarcophaga; species Sarcophaga bullata. The sequence continues at coordinate 7,853 of QOCX01000057.1, forward strand.
GACATTCGTTTTTAAATTTTGGAAAAAGGTTAAAAACAAAATAGAATAACAAACTAATACATATACACGCACACATACAGCGAACAAGAATCAGGTACCTGGCTAACGATTGGTTTCGTACTTAAAATATTTTTAAATTATAAACTATTTATGTTTATTTTAAAAATGTGAACTACAAAGTATTGCCAACTATTTTAAATTCATTCGGGAGAGCTATATCAAGAGAGAAACATGTTTATTTAGTAAGGATGCCTGTCGCATTGTATAATTTGCAAAGATAACTCTAACGTCTTGACATCGTAAATAATGCACATGCGTATCGGATTTGTTTTTATTTTTAAGTACATTTTGGAAATATTTCTTAAACTTTTGCATGATTGCCAATGCAATAAATAATCACCAATTACCGATTATGTAGAGGATCTTGAGAAACTATCGTTCTACAACATGACATCTCACACCATTCATATTATGTGCGTTAATTTCCTCCGTATGTGGTGGGACTTACTATTTAATGTTGGCTCCGAACGACATGTTGGAAAAGTTTTTCACGGCAATTTTATTTACTTTTAGATATTTTGCCAGTCACTGAAAGAAATATGTTGTCATATTAAACTAAGGTCTCTTGTTTAATAAGCTAACCCACTATCTACTAGACTACGCTGCCTTCAAGTATATAATTTCTGCTAGGAAGTCAAACGATCACAGAGCGTACGTGATAGCGATTACCGTACCGTAATATAATTTCGGTAAACTTTTACATTGGTTTTCATATGCTTAAAACGAACATATGTTCGGTTACGTTCCGTGGACTTTTGGTTGATTCTGGCATTAGTTTGCTTAAAAATAACGCGTATAAAAATGCTAAATCTGGCAGCCCTTTTTTATTATATACATAAAATGTTACTAGAAACATGTTGCCAACAATTATTTGAATTTGGTGTTTCAAAAACAAACAAAATACTTTTTTTTGTTTTAAAATTATGGTGGACGAGTAAATTAAATTGCAGTCTGCCAGAAACCTCAACATTATTACATTGTTAAATGTTTATTGAGTTTTTTTAAATGTTTTCGTTTGTTTATTATTTTTTTATGTGTTCATTAGTGTTCTTTACGTTTTCCTTAAAGTTCTCTTGAAATATGCAAAGTTTATGTATATGTAAACGATTGTAAATACATATATGTATACGATGTTGTATTTGTCGGTAAAATCGCCAATTATTTTTCGCAAATTTTGCTGTTTTTTTTTCGTATTTTTACTTTGAAAACAATAGCAGTGTATAAAGCAGTAACAATAAACATAAAAGAACAACAACGCATTTGTATAATAAACTTGACATCATTAAAAAGTCATTCACATTTTCAAGAAGAAGAAATAAAGATACAAAATGCAAAATGAAATTAAAAAAAAACTAAAAAAATACAAGAATATATACGGCAAAGCAACATTAAAAACTTGCGCTTATCTGACGTCTGCTTATATGTATGTAATGATTATAGTAGAAACTATTGTTTTGTATATAAAATTAATTTTTATAATTTGAATTTTTATGTGTTGGTTTTAAACTATACAGAATACAAAGAAAATATATTTCTTAATTTACCTATGGGGTCAATTTTCCCTTGTATAACAAAATTTATTATGATTAATAATCATATTTGTTAAGCAGCATGTTGCTAAACATGTGTACCAATAAGAGAATGTTTATAAATATTATGTGTTGCTTATGAATTATTACTGACACAGTATTATTGTTCTACCTTCTACGCCAGAAAAGCAGATGATTAAAAGGATCAAATTTTCATTTACAATTCGTTGCGTAAACGAAATGAAATTGAATCCTTTCTGAAGCGAATGAACACGGATAACTAAAAGTAAATAGATTCAAATATCTACCATAAATAATTCACGACATTGAAGCAAGTAATTAACTAAAAATGGTCAATAAGAAGTTCTTTCAGTTTCAGTTTTACAGAAACTGAGGGAACTTAGATGAGAATATGTAAAATCATGATTTGGATGGCCAATTAACGTCTCTTTTAAAGACTTGCCATGAATAAATCAAAAAATCGGTTGCAATGTATGGCTCATGGAATAATCGAGTTAAAATCAAATTTCGCTCAGTTCATAATTTTTAATTGAGGGCCACAACAAGTCAGTTATCATAGCGCCATATTGCTTTATGGTTAGCCGGGTTTTAATTATTGATCTTTGTATGGATGGAGCTGCAAATTTAAAGGTAAAAATGCCATAATGGGGCCTAATATAGATCTAATTGCTCATTTGTTATTGGTGAGCTATCCCTCTAACCTAAAGTGATTGCTAAACCAAATATTTTATTTTATTTTGATGAATAACACCACATTTGACAACACTGGTTCGAAAAATAATAATTGTTTTAAAGAGAAAATCACGTTTAAAGGCCTTAAAGAGTTTCCAAATTTAATCGTTCTTTAAAAATTTAACAATAAATAAATAAATAAGGAATAATAAAATACTGAAGAAAAATTATTCAAATGGTTGCAATGAAATTTATTTGTGTAACATTTTTACTGTTGCTGTTGCTGCTGCTGCTGCAAAAAAAAAACAAATTCTTTTAAATTTGTTACAAAATTTATAGCATTTCATAAGCTTTAAATTACTGTTGTATACACAAACAATACACATATACATACAGTACATAAAATTAATTCTATAAGTGTATATACATACATATGTACATAACGATATAACAATAATACAAACAATAAAAACGTTCTACTAGTGTGAGTAATACGAACAGTATATAGTGTGATAACTATCTATCTACGTATGCATGTATTTATGTACGTAAGTAAGGGAAAAAGAACATGCTCAATTTTCATATAAAATTTTACAAAATAAAAAAAGAAGCAGAAAAAAAAATTTAAGCACAACTTCAGACATGCGCTTTTCCAACCTTTAACCAACGACAATATTATGATTGTATGCTTATGTGTATGTGTATGTGAAAATGTTATTAGTTACTAACTCTGCTGCTGCTGATGTCGCTTCGACTGCAATTACTGTTTTGTAGCCCAGTAATTTAATGCAAAAAATCAATTCAGCTAAATGAACGAAACCAGAAAAAATAATACTCTCCCTAGAATATGAAGTAATATGGCAACATTCGTTTGAATGAAAGAGAAAAAAGACACAAAAAGAGAGTGAGAATGAGAGAATGGGCAAGACAGCAAGGATAATTCATGCAAGAATCTTATATAAAATGGAAACAAAAAAAAACTGTTATTCATTCATACCATTCATATGAAGGTTTTACTCTCTCTTTATATCTCAAAGTTCTCTAGGTACATAAGGGAGTCCTGACAACGATGGCATAACAGCGTAACACAACACAACACAACACAACGCAACACATGCACTTATAAACTCTCATGTCCAATACTACGCGTCATAAATAGAACGCACATCCGTCCATACCTGCCTACATGCATGCATATGTATGTATGCAAGGCAAGGCAAGGAAAAAAGAAAAGTGGGAGAAAAATAGTTAAACTGTGAGTTTTATTTGATGTTATTGTTTTTGTTTTAATGGAATGTAAAATGAATTTTTGTTTTACACTTCATTTTTTTTTTTCTTACTGTGTTATGCCATATAACCTGGCAATGTTGGGTATATAAGGCTCAGCAAAAGTATCAGGGCAGAAGTAAAACTGCATTACTGTTAAATACTCTTCTATATGCATGTGCATACATTGATACATACATACATACGTACATATATGCATGTACATATAAGAAAGCATAATTGTATTTATTCTCATACAGATACAAAAATTATAAACATTAAAACAACACAAAACAAAAAAAAAGTTATTTTTGTTTGTTAAATTGCATGTACAAATACACTTTTTTCATAAGTCACTAATTAGTATGGCAACTCCTTTATTATTTATAAAAACCTAGAAGCGGTCAGCATCTGGGTGATCTCTTAACAATACTGAGAAAAATATATAATCAGCGTTGAATGTAGCGAATTAAACATAAAGAAAGTTTAATTTAAAATAATTCCCACAAACTTAAAACTTAAATCAGATTTTTTTATAATAACGGGAGTTCTTTAAGCGTTCAGGTTTAGAAAATTTAAAATTAAAAAAAAAACAGGAAATTAGGGGTCATTAATAACGTGCTTATCATTTATTTTGAACCATAGGTGGTTAACCGTAAGTTTTAATACTTTTTCAAGCATTTCAATAATTATCGCAAGAATGGCTATTGTAATGATGCCTTCCAGCAGTGGGACTTTGCTTATCTCCACGCTAAATAGGCTAACGAGGTCAATTTGAATCTTTTTGGCAAACAGTTTTTATAGGTGATAATCGATTTAAGCTGCCTTAGATAGATGAGAGCCATTTTGCACACAGTGAAATATAAAAAATATATCTTCGATGACTGCCTCTTAACCTGGTTTTTGGCAAAAACTCTGAGTAAATAAAAATATCATGAAGAGTATCTAAACAATCTGACGTTCAGATTAGATTTTAAACTGTAGGTTCCACCACTAATGGATAAAAATTAACACACTCAGCATGGGTGGTACGAGAAACTTGGTAAAAACATATTGGATTTTGTGGACATATGTTGTTATTTAGGCCACATCATTACCATCAAAGATCACATAGCTGAAGATATCTGATATTGCATTAATAAGGGCCAGTGTAACATTCAGTTCACTGGAAAAGATACGATGGTCTTATGACAATGCAGAGAAAATCGGGATTATAATGCTTATCGGTGGTTCCTTATGGTTGCGAAATATGGAACACTTATAATTTTATTAATAGCTTAGGAAAAGTCATGTTTATCTTCTAGCAGATTACCATTACCAGCTTCATATACGACCAAACAACAGAGGGCAATGTCATGAGAAATCAGGAACTACAATTGCAATGGAAGAGTCATACCCTTAGGACGAAATTGAACGTTATCCACTGGACCGGAATCCACAAAGTAGTTGCTGAAGATGAAGACCGGCTAAGACATGGAGACAGTTGATAGACATAAAACTGCTAGAAGCAAGCTATACATGGCGTGAAATTAAAGAAGGGATATGTCAGGGTACTGTGCTCCTTGTAGGAAATATAGAGAACCGTTTTAATCCTAGTCTTGATCAGGCGTAAATAAATTCTCTTATTGTTGTTCCAATTTTTAATTTGAAGACCCAATAAATAATTATTCAAAAGAAAATAATAATTCTAAACTTTACAAGCATTCACTGAAGAATGATAACACAAAATTTTGTATTTTGTTCAATATTTCAAAATTGAATTGAATGTGGTAGAACTTTCTAAAAATATAAACTTTTTTTATGATTAATATGCCCCTAAATAGCAAATCATAAATATAACTTTAAAGTCCATTCCAAAAATTATTTTTTTTTTATAAAATTTTATCGCATTTTCTTAAATTTCATGCCACATCAACATTAAGGGTTTATCTCACGTACTGTAACTTCCTTTTATTTGATTTCGTACGACTCGATATCCTTTTCACTTTGTGTCTGCAGGCAGGCTTTCACAACTATTGTTTTCCATTTTCTTCTTCTTCGTGTTCTTCTCAAAATTGTTCAATTTTCATGCTATTGTTTGGTTGTTATATGATGAGTCTCAAAAAGTTTGTTCAAATGATTGGTTTCTATCGCATTTCCTTTCAAGTCTCTCTCTCTCTCTCTCACTCTCTCTGTCTCTCTACACATAGATATATTGTATAATTTCTTTATGCTGTCAATGCAAAATACGTGACTCATCATCAACAAAGGATAATTGTAGTGATTGTAAGGATTTTGTACTACATGTACATGCATATGTATGCTTATACATAAGTATGTGTATACAAATTTTGCCAATCAAAGGATTGGTAATTGTTTTAAGGAATTTTTAAGTTATAAAGTACATCAATAGATTTAGAGCGCTATTGTTTTCCTTTCTATAAATTAAAAATAAAAAAAAAATTTTTAAAAATGTTTTTAAACTTTTTCCCTTCATGTAATATGCTGTCCTGTTTTCGGGATAAACCGCACCATAAAACTATGATTTCGATGAAGCTTTCATTACACTGTAATGTTTTGACTTTGCCATTGTAATACAGTTAGTTAGTTGAATAGCCACCTTTGGATTGATAGCAGCAGTCGATCTTTTCAAGGTAGTTTGCGACAAATTTGTTGCATATTTTACTCAAAATTTTCGGCGATAACTTGACGAGTAAACATAGTCTTTAATTTTGGTGGCCAATGAGATTGCCAAAACGTGTTTTGTGTAGTTTGGACACTTACTTACTTGATTTGGCAAGTAAAACCCTTTAGTCAGGATTACAACCTTGTTCTTACACCACCCATGTGATGGGTGTTAATATTATTCATGATTGGCGGGATTTACAGTTAACACAGACTTTTTGGGAAACTTCTCATGGCAATTTTATTTATTTTTGCCAGAAGGCTGCTGGGAGGAAATCGCTCAACAAACAATTTTTCATATTTCCAGTTTATTTCAGATCTCTGAGCTGATGTTCAAGCCAGTAATAAGCCAACACGCAGCCTACTACACTATAGCGAGTTCATTGCTTAAAACATCCTATTCCTAACTATTCTCACAGGGCATTTGTGTAATGAGTACGTATTCGGAGAGTTATTAGCAGGTATAATGACTTGAAGAGGTCCTGGATCAGTTGTGTTTTGCCCTATTCATATGTCAGTGTTAGTCACAGGTTTAAAGTAGCTATCATTGCTTGATATCAGAACGATTATTAGATTCATTAAACTTTAAATTTTTAGCATGATTCTAAGTAAGTCACGATTTAATAGCAAGCCCTGATATGATACTGATAGTCTAGACCGATTAGCTGCCCTTGTATCTCGTCCTATAACTGCAACTAAACATGTTTTCATGTTTATCATTCATTAAGAAATGATAGCCCACAATTTAGCTTACAACGTCTACCACATTCAAACAAACCTTTCACTAGTTTAAACAAATTAAATTTCATTATAAAATTAAAATTAAACTCATCAACTATCCTCAATTAAGTAATGCGTTAAATGTGTAAAAGCTAAGCTCTACTCAGCAAAATAAAATAAAGCAAAAAGCCACTACAAAATGTAGAGGCGGCAGAGTTCTAATAAAAGAGCCTCGTCGTATTTTGCACACACTAAACGAAATCAAAAAAAAAAAAAAAAGAAATTGGTTGAAAAGAGGAAAGGAAAGGATTATAACCCAAACACTCAACCAATTCAATTACTAGTTACATAATGAAAATTCTCTACAAGAAAATGTGCTGACAATGATGACGATGTAACTAACCTCTCTCCTATACCCCAACCAAACTCTAACAAATCGCATGTATTGGTGTAGGTACTTTATATACATATATGTACGTACTATATATACAATTTATATATAGAAATCGTTTGCTTTTTTGGTGTAAAGAGAGCTATAAATGAAAATTGGCACCCTCTATTATTTGGTTGGGTGGCAGGCGTAACTTTTTTAGGATGACAGTACAGACAGGAAAACACAAGCTTTAAGCGATATTAAAAGAATTTAAGGATTTATTGTTGAGTTTAAAACCTTATATAGCTTTGCCTTTATAATAATCAAAAAAAGAAAAGTTCGTTTTTTCTTTAATGATAATCCTTGTTGTATAGCATAAGTATAGAATAGAATTGACAGCCATCATAGACTGTGTGTGTGGTAATATTAAGGAAATTTTGGTAAAAAGTTACGCCATCCACCATCAAACTTTTTGTGTGTAATTACAAAAGTATTCAATTTAAATTAAGGAAGTCTTGTATAAAAATGTAATTAAATAAGGATTTCAACCAAAAATTTGTTTTTTTTTTTTTTAAGAAGAAAATTGTATAGAAAAATAATTAAATTTAAGCATTAGAAAAGTCATGGATTATATCCACAATCGATTTTATTTTTATAATAAATCAGATTTGTTAGTTGTTAATTAAGAAACTGAGCTATCAGCTTGTGGTGAATGCCTAATAATAACATGTATAGAATCTTAGGAAGAATTTTGAATGTTTTTTTAAACAAAAATGTTTATTTTACCAATTTTACTTCAAATTTTGAGTGTTTTGGCCCTTATTTCCATTTCCTAATGTGTGGTTAAAGTTATAATTTTCTTGTAAATGTCGGCGGTTTAAGCTAATTTTTGAGAGTTTAAAAAACTCTTTAATCGTAACTACTTAACTTTTTTGTCTGAAATGGAAATGTAAATGAAATGGAACTAATAATCCCAAATCCATTGATTATAACGATGAGAGACAATCCAGCCATAATCCCAGCTCTGGATTGCAACATTACAGTTGTAGATTCCAAAACTAAGATGAAAATGTTTTCTCTTTCACCGGAATTTGATGCTTAAGTATTCACTAGTCCACCTAATCGTCAAAAAAAGTATCATATTGTATAAAAATTTAAGCCATACTGACTGAAACGAAGGAGCCCTTCGAAAAGGAACATTAATTTTGTATGAATCTCTTAAAATATAATGAATATGAGTGGAAAATAAGTTCCTAATACTTATTCTGTGTTAATCCAAGCTAAATTTTGAATTTTATTTTATTAATGATGGGCTATCACTTTTTGATGAATGTTATGTTTTGCTATTCATATAAGCAAAACCAGTTAGTTAGCAATTTTCAGTGAATGGAAGACACCACAAGAAGATAAATTTCAAATTTTTATTTAATTTATCTACATATTTACGTTAGTTTTTGCTAATTTATATGTAAAACATATTTTGTTATCATTTGCCAGTGATTAAGTGAAAACAAAATGATTTCAAAATTAAATTTCTTTGTTATTTTCACAAGAATTTTATTGAAAATGAAATCGAAATTTTTTTAGAAATTAATTTGATTTTTCCATATGAAAAACAAAAACCTCCGTATGACATGAGAATAATGGCTGTTTTGTTGATAACCTCCCTGTCAGGGTTTAATTTTAAGCTTAAAATGTTACGTTTTTAATATTTTTTTTTGTTGTTGTTGTTTTTGTTTTTACTTCTGCTGTTCTGCTTTGAACTATTGTTATTTTAAACTTTCGACCTCAATTAAAGAAGTGCAGCAGCAAAAATATTTCTGAATTAATATTCTTGCATTTAAAACACACACATACACATGCAAACACAGGGTTTATACGCAAAAAACAGAGAGAGAGAAAAAAATATAGGAGAGTGCTTTGTATGCATGTGAAACAACGCTTCTGGACTAGAAATTCTCAAAATAACCACATCATACACTCACACACACACACTAAGAAATAAAGGCATTATGCTCTTTTCTTAGGTAGGAATGTGTAAGATAGATAGAGAGAGAGAGAGAGAGAGCGAGAAAGAGAAGGGTAAAATGGAACATTTAGCAGGTGTTTTAACATGTTTTGAACACCTACTCACTCAAGAGCTTTTCTTACTTACACACACACATACTCTGTTTTGTAGCGTTTCTTGATAGCTTTTAAGGCGAATAGTAATAAAGGGTCTTCCAGACATTTTGAGTGAAACTCAATATAAACGTTATGTTTACATGTTAAAGCGCATGTGTTGAAAAATTAAACTCTCCTTATATACTTAGAGCTGCTACCAGGTATTGGTATTGATGGTATGATATGCTCTCTATGAAACAACATTCCATTAAATTTAAGTTGTTGTGTACATAGAAAAATAGCACCAACAACAATAGCAAAATATTATATCTTCAGTTGTATGTATGTATTTACATATATACATACATACATATATACCAACAATCAATCCCTAGTACGTTTGAAAACATAATAAATATGTAGAGAATATAAATTAAAATCTATCATTTCGTATTTCTTTTTATAACTCTCCATATTATCCTTTTTTTGTTGTTGTTGTGGTAGTGCGAACACACATGAGTATGAGTGTAGAAATACAACACAAAGCAGCAGCATATAACGTTTATTTCTAAGAGATTTTATTGTCTGCCAGATAATATTTGCTAGTGTATGAGCGTATTGCGTACGCAAGTATTTGTTTTTATGTGTGTTGGTTAATCTAAATGGATATAAATCCGTATTCTATTCTGTTTTTGTTATGTTATTGCCAATGTTTTTGAAGTAGTAGTGGTATTGGTGTATATTTGTGCGTATTTTTATTTCACTTGCTTGTGTATGTATGTATGTGTGTTAAAATATTTTTTCTATTTAGAAATGAGGTCGAAGAAACGGAAAACGAAAGCAGTTTGTCGCCATTTTGTATTGAATTTGTGTTTGTGTGTGTGTGTGTGTTTTGTTTTTTCTTTCTTGATCTTAAATCAGTCGAATTTCATCTTTTTAAATTTAGAATTTTTTAACAACGTTGATAAACGTTGTTATTGTGTTTAGGAGAGGCTTGATGTAAACAGTAAAGAAAAATAAAGCGCTAAAATGTATAAATATCGATACTATTACATCAGTTTGTGTTACATCAGTGATGAAAATGATGATTATTTTTTTCTCCGGTTGTAAAAATTCTTAGGCAAAATTGATTTTAAAGCTGTTTGGTGTGATGGCTCTACATTAAGGGTTCGTTTAAGTTCCGTAATATGAATGCAACGCTTAAAGATTGCCTGAAAGGCACTTTGTTAGAACGCTGTATTAAAATCACATTAATTTTTGAATAAAAATTATCTCCGTCTTCCAGTAATAATTAAAAATTTAAAACAAAAACTCATATTTTAACTTTTCTATCATAAATTAGAGTATTGCGATGTTATTGGCAACAAAGTTGCGGATTGAAGTGATAAAATCAGATTCGGTTTCGAGATCTACAACTTTTGGGGATTATTGAGGAAAAGTTTGTTTTTATTACAGGAGTTCTAGTAGATCATGACCACTTTAGACATAGGATTAGGAAATGCAATAGGAATATTGCAGATTTCTGTAGACTATTTGAAGAAGCAGAGGAAATCGTAGATTATTTTCTATCCCATTGCCCTTGTCTGCAACGAAAGGAACTGGTAGACCTGAATGACTGCAGACTTGGGTATCCAATAGGGTTCATAAACGTGATTGATTGGCTAAGCGGATGTGTTTCTCTTTTCCTAAAAGGTCTCCAAGGTCTGCAAATAGAACGAGGCACCACCGTTCCAAACTAGACTGATCTAAGGTAGGAATACATAGCAGAATGCTGAAGGAATAATGTTGCTTGATGGTAAATACGCATCTTGTTCCAATTACTGAAAAAAAATCAATGAAATCTGGGAAAAATAAAATAAAACGATCTAGCCATAAGCATCGAGGAAGTGTTTTGGGAAGTAGGCCTTCATCATCCAAAAGTTATTAAATATTTGAAGAAAGATAATGCTAAATGAGAGTATTGCTCGTTATGAGTTTTTACCACCTGGTCAAACGATTAGTTCTGATCTCCACTTCCAATAATTAACGTAATTGCTACAAGCATTCCAATTAAAATGGACAAATTTAATCAAAAGGAAAGGTGTTGCACCACTTGCATCTTTGATGGACCAGCGACAAGTGCATCAACCAGTCCCAGACTTTGTACGCTCATATTATTATTTCATGCTCATAAATTCCATTGAGACCTGCTAAACACATTCAGTTTTTTACACAGAAAGCTCAGAAGTTTTATACTGATGGAATGATGTGAAGTTTTTCTCAAAAATGACAAAATATTAGCGATGATTAGCTCCTTTCAAATACAAGAAATTTTAATCGACAATTTTTGACCAAACTTAATCAATCTAGGCTTGTTTGTTTATGCCTTATAGGCTCCTAAAAAGTAGTACCAATTTTTTGATTCAATTTTACTTGTTCTCGGAAGCTTCAAGTAGACGTAGCATATTTCATACGAAGTAAATTGTTGTGCTGATTCATTTAAATTTGCTTGGAATCATTAGAATATTATTTTTTATCGGTCAATTAAAATTAACCACATGAAGTTAAGAGGTATCGTCCACCATTTATGGAGCGAAAATAGTGTTGTTACGGCGGAATAAATACTGATTATTTGTGCTTGAAGAAGCATTAAACGATCGCAACAGATAGAAAAGACAAATATAACAATAACAAATCAACAATGAAGTTCTAGAAGTTGACAGACCACAAATAAATAGAGCTTAATGTAACGTTACTAATCAGTAGAAGTAAAAGGTGTAGTTTGTTGACAATTAATATATATTTTTAAATATAGTAGAGACATTACGACAGATAATAAATAAAATAAACAATTTTCTTTATTCCGAACTTTATTTATTTGTATTTTATTTATTTATTTCAAACCACAAGAAGTAATCGTTTTTAAAAAAAAAGTAAAAACGTTGCAACACTAATAAAAATAAAAATGCATTTCAATTAAAAACCTTCGAAATTGTGTAAATTATTAAATATTAACCTGACTACGTCACTATAACCAAACCTTAAATAAAATGAATGATAAAAAAAAATTCAGACAAATGTTAAAAGCTTGTATAATTAAGTAAAAATTACTAAGAATTTCAAAAATAGCTACCGACCTATTTTCTATTCCAAAAAAAAAACATTATTTCCTATAATTTCTGTTTTAAACATTTTATCTCTCTTATTATTATGGCTTGAACCTCTGCTTTCAAAGCAACTGCAGCATTACAGCGCAGTAAATAAATTTTTAACAGCAAAGTGCAATGAATGTCCTTCACATTTACGTACAAACTTAAATACTCTTTTGAAATACTAACACGTACACACGCAAACACAGAGAGATAGGGAGAGAGAGAAAGGTAGTGATATACCCAGCAACACTGTTTTATAACGCACTGTTATTGCCACGAATGGGTTTTTATTTCATATTAAAAATGAGAGAGAGAGAGAGTGAGAGAAGAAAACGAGAGGAGCAAAGTGCGAAAGAGCATCTTGTATAAATACGAACGTTATTGTTTTGACAAGGATTTTTTTCTATTTTAATATTTATTTGCAAAGAAAAAAAATGTGAATGTTGGATACGTAATCAAATATTCAAAATGGAATAGTTTATGAGAGATAATCAAAGAAATGGTTGCGTAAGTGTTATTTAAATAAAAAAAAAAATAAAAACTTTCCATTCCAAGTATTTATTCGTCTTCAATTAAGAGAAAAGAAATCCTTCTGTTGCAAAATGAGTGATCGCTGTTGGCAATGCTATGGGAACACTGTAAAAAAAAAATGTAATAAATAATGAACAAAAGAAAAATTTTAGAATTACCATATGTGTATAAAAGGAGTTGCCATATGTTTACAAAAATAAAAGAGTTGCCAATGAAAATAATAAGCACCAGAACTATGTGAGAACAATCTGGATATTCCCGAGAATGCCCTCAAGTGATTGTTAAGTGATAGAATTTTCTCCGCATACCTTTCGATTTGCTCTAAAAGGCAGGCGGCGATTGAGTTAATCAAATAATCACTTCGACGTGTGCCCTTCTCCATGACTACCAGTGATTTGTATCCCTTGTGTGGCTGCAAGGACATAGGGATTGTATTGTTGATGAATTGTACAAGAATGCCATCAAATTTAAAAATTTCCAACATGTTACAGGGTACAGATGAGCCAATTGTTTCAGTTAAGATGGGTCGTTGTCAACCTCAGCTACGTTGGGGTTCAGAAAGCGTTTGCACTATTTCTGAGTGTTACTGTACCATTTTTCAATAGGGTGAGAATACTGATTGCTTTCTGTCTTTAAAGGCATAGAGGTTCTCACAGGCCGCTGCCAATTGGAAGGCATGCCGATAGATTTGACAAAGACGACAGCAGAAATTGTGGTTTTGAGGGGTAGGGGGAGACTATCTTACATCTCATGTGTCAGTAACTAAAAGAACTTTTCATTGTAACTATTTACTCTTAATTACTCTTTCTTTGCCAGAAAGATTTTATATTTCATTTTGTTCGAGGCTCGAATCTATAAAGCCAACGTACTACTTGCTAGATAACGGCGACTTCAGAGGCCTTAATCGCCTACAAATTTTCCATTCAGGTGGCCACCTGACCCTAACTAAACATCATATTAAGATTAGGTAGCACTACCTACAAGAAAGATCAGCCCGCTTCCTCACCACTATATTCCTGTACGGTCTTCCTTTATTAGTTGATGACAAAACGAAAAGTAATCACCTGCTTAGCTGATCATAGGGCAGTTCAAAATTTCTTAAATGTACTACAAGCTTCGGCTAGATTGTTGGGGCAACTCTGATAGTAGATTTAATTTAAAAAAAGTTCAGCTTTCACAGCTAGTTTATACAATATTGTATTAAGGGAAACCATGATGAGAGTTCTAAATTGTACACGATACAGCAACAGTTCGCTGAGAAACACAAAATTTCCACTCACAAAATCGTATTAAAAGAGTTGTGTTGTTTTTTTAAACTGAGTGTTGCCATATGTTAGAATTACAGTATATACAGGTATTCTCCGACTTACGACCACCGAGATAGGTTCTTGGTCATCGGTAGTAAGTCGATTAAGTCGTTAGTCGAATTTTATATAAAAAAAATTTAAAAAAGAAGTTACATTCTGTACTACTAACTTTGTGGGTCAGGAGAAATGAAACTACCCAAAATTCATATAATTCAATGCCAAAAATGGCATTGTAATGTATTATTTGTACTGAAACATGTATGTAAATCGAATTTTTTTAATGAAAAATTCGGGGGAAAAATGGTTGCAAGTACGAATAGTCGTAAGTCGAACCGTCGTAAGTCGGGGACTACCAATATCCAGTCGAAGACTAATTTTAAAATTCTTTGAAAATACAGTTTTCAAAATCTATTTTCGTTCGAATAAATAACATTATATAACAGTATAGACTAGGAGATAAGGGAATATAACACGAATAACTTATAATTCGTAATTTATTATGATTATTATGGTTTAATATTTGTTTCATAATTATCGATAATGAAGTAGAGCAATTATTTTCGAATGTCAATGCAGGAAACTTTCAAACAAACGAAAAGAACTAGTAATTTAAATCATTTAGTTACAAACAAAAAAAAACATATTTTCTATTTGTATTATGGGGTTATTTAATCTAATTAGTATTGATTTTTGGATCAATATATTCTTAAGAAAAGTACAACAATACAAAACAAATAAAAACCAAACCACAAAGCACAAATTAAATAGTTTAAATTAGAAAAAAAAAGACAAACTTAAAAACAAATATTTAAAATGCTATAGAAACCTTTAATTTTTTTCATACCAAGGCGTATGATTAATATTAATTAAGAACTATACAGAAAATATAACGTATACGTCATCATAATGTATGAGGCAAGAGATTTTTATTATTTTTATTTTTAATATTTAATAACCACGCCTATAGTATATATGTATATGTATATATAGGAAAAACAGCACGTTCCAATTATGTTAATTATGTTCACTATTTTTTTTTTGCATTACATATTTAAAATTCACAAAATAAAAGCAGAAAACTTCTCTCCAAAGTTGTGTGCCATAATAATTATACATTATTTATAATATACATACAAATAAATGATGAATGGCTATGAAAATTTATAACTATTAGCTGGTAGGAAGGGAGGAAAAAAATAAATTTAACCAGAAAACAAACATATAAAACTGCAGCAAATAAACCAAACAACGAAACAGTCGACCAACCAACTGATAATGGACAGACTATAAGACGACTGACTGTACATGTACGTGCTTGTTAATTAATAATGTATTAAATTCTGTACGTCAGTTTTTTTGCAAATGAAGTTGAGAGAAATTACTTTTTTTGTTTGCTGAATTATATATGTATACATTTTTAATAATTTAAGGCAATTAAAAATGGCAAAAAAAGTTTTTAAATACGTGAAGACTGTTAAAAATATTTATTGATTTGAAATTCATCAAAAAATTTAATGGAAATCTAAAATAACTTCAAATTTATTAAAAAAAAATCACATGGTAGAAATTACTTATTTTTAAGCATATGGCAACACTTGTCATACACAAATTTGTTTAAACATAATAAATTTATATTAAAGCTGCAATGCTTCTATGCAATATCATGAGAGCTGATCTTTGTTTACATTTTTATTATTGTAGACAAGCATTACATTACACTGAAAAAAAATCTTTCCTTTTCCACTACCTAACCTATGCACAATTATGATGCGTTGTTCTTTGTTTACATTACTATTAAATTACCATTTCACTGTCTCTCTCACACACTCGTACTTTCTCGTCATTAGAAGCAATATGATAAAGTGCCTTGTGTTTACATATTTTAAAGCATACGCAACATTATTATTTGTTTACATGCATCTCCTTTTTCAGGCAATTGAGAGCAGTTCTCTTCTAGGCAATGTGATGACCTGGACTTTGTTTACATTTCTTTTTTTTTTTTTTCTTCTTGTACTAAAACATTACACTGATAACAGCTCTCTGATTTCATATGAGCAATGTAAACAATTGTTCTCTGTGTGTATGTACATTGCAATTGAGTTCCATGTTAAGCTAAAGGAAAACGATTTATTTTGAATGTTGCCAACTGAAAAATTTAGAAATTTAACAATTCTTTAGTGCAATTAAATTCTTTTAAATATAAATATTTACATTTTATTGCATAAAACTTAACATTTTATTGTCCTTTCTATTTTTATTTTCTGCCTTGGAGACATCAGTTTGATGTAACCAGAAAAACCAATAAAATGTGGTGATAAAAAGATAGTTTGTTTGCCAAATTGTTTTCTGGTCCATTGATGGTTACAGCTTGGTAGTTATTTTTTTATGGTTTTTATTACTTTTATTTTGCATGTCATTTTAAAATTCTGTAAAACCATATGAAATTTAAAACTAAAAATTTTTAAATTGTTTTGAATTTATTTTCTTTTATTTTTTTTTTTATTAAAAATGTGTGTGCATATTATTCGATTTTTTCGCATTCTTCCTTACAGTTTTTTATCTTTCTTTGTGTGATTTTTAACATGGATTTATAATATGGCTTATGTTTTGACGCATAAATTAATTATAACAAGCAGCGTTGCCAATCATGTGGCAGGCCATAAACTAAACGGCAGATGTATCATGAATTATAAAAAGTCTAATAACCAAGTAATAATAATGCAAACAAAACAAAGAGGGAAAAAATACATTCATACGTAATCTAGTGTTGCATTACATATTGCAGACCTATTTTAGTAATTTTTTTTTTGTTTTAAATACCAACTGTAGCTTATTAGTCATACAGAAAGAAAACCAGTGTGTGTGTGTGTGTACATATTATTTGTATTGTTAAAATTGTTACAAAATTTCTTCCCATAAAATGAGTGCAAAGATAAAAAAAATTTTGTAATCAAATCTTTTTAACAAATGTTGCATAAATTAGTTAAATTAATTAAAATCATATATTTTTCTTTTGTTTTATTGCAGAATTTTACAAAAAATAAATCATAAAGGAGTAAATAAATTTATATTTGATAGATTCGTGTGATACAAAGTATGTAAGTATTCAATTCCTTCTTTTCCTTTTAATTTTAAAAATTGTAAATAATTTAAAATAATTTTATATATGATTCAAATGTGCGTTAATATACGTCAATGCGCGAATATATGCGTCGATTTAAATCACATTTTTTATTTCGAATTCAAAATTTTTTATTGCCAAGCGAATACATGCATCGCCTTAAAATGTATATTTTTGGTCATACTATGTAACTTTCCCTGTTCAGAATAATAAAAATTTCAAACAGGATTAAATTTTTATTCATGCGTCAATGTACGTCAACATCCGAATACACACGTTGTGTGATTTTTTGACTATTTTAAGTAACTTTTCTTCCCATGTTTATAATTTTAAACAGTTTCCAGTGTATTTAAATCAATTTTTATATATAAAGAAGCTTGATATTCCACTAGTTATGAATAACAATTGCTGTAACACATTTGTAATACAAATTTAAATTTGCTTCTTAAAATTTTCTAAAGTAAATTTCTTTTAGTAATGCCGTCAGCATATAAAATAATCATTATTATTACAAAAACTTTTATTAGGTAACTGCATAAATTTAGATAAAATATTAAAATAATTTTCTTATCATTTTAAATGTGATGTAGTGTAGTGTGTGTGTGACATTTTTTTAAAACAAACAGATGAGTTCTTGCCTTGCCATAACGCTTTAACAGAATATAACATAAAAGTTTACAAGAATAGAAAACAAAAAACGAAACAATAAGTGAAAACAGAAGTTTTGTAAGAAGACTTTGTAAAATTACCAAAGTTTAGAAGTAAAAGAGAATGTGATGTGATGGTAAATGTAAATATTTATATGCTGATGACTATAATAATAGTAATAAAAATAATAACGAAACTAAACGCATATTGTCATTATAAAGATAAAAGCCACGACCATTAAAAATTCATAAGAAAGAAAGACTTTTTTGACAGGAATGTTGGTAAAACAAAATAATAATAAAAAAAAAATCTATGAATTTTAAATAAGCCAAGGCTTTTAGGATATTTATATTTACCCGTAGTTATACTGTTATATTAATGCCTAAAACATATTAAAAAATTTTGTTTAAATTTTAAATTGTTAAGATAACTCAGGGAAATCTAGAGAATATTTTTTGCTTAAAATACTTTAAAAACCACTCTATAAACATCTGTTCACAAATTTTAGCTAAAAAGGAAAATTTCTCTGTAATAATTGCTAAAAGCTTAACCGATAAGGTTATATAACTCAATTTTTATACATGCGTTGACGACCGTTTACGCACGAATATATACATACGTTGTAGTAGAACAATTTTAAAAGCTTAATATAACTTTCGCAAACACTTTCATGCAATTTAATATATTTTTATACCCTTTTTATGTAACATTTTGCACGCCTTTCCATGTTAACAGTTTAAAAAATAAATTTTAACAACTGCATCGTATTATTATACGATGCGTTAACAAATTTATGCATGCATCGTATTTAAATACGTAATTTTAACTACTTACTGCAGTTGAACAAATTTGTTAATATGCGTTAATAAGCGAATGTATGCGTCGTATTTGAAATACGTACGTAATTTTAACCACACAATGTAAGTTGTAAATACATTTTCTGACCTTCAGTTTAAAAAGTGAAATCATATCTCATTAAGTGTGGTCTGCACTAAGCTTTACTAGTACTTTGCGAAGCTTAACTAATTTCTAAAACAATAATTACTTGAATTTCCCTTTAAAACAAAAACTAATTTTGAAATTTAAATTAAAAATATGTTGTCCGTAAGGAATTAAAATCCATCTATGGATTTTTTAAGTTTAAATTAGTAATTACTATTAAAAAAAATAATAAATAATTAAATTTGTTGTTTTTGTTTATAATCATAAATAATGCATTTTAATTGCTTAATTTCACAAGTCATACAATTTTTTTTTTTTAATTTCATATATTTCCTTTTTTTTAATGTATCCAAGATTTTCTCAATATTTTTGTTAAAGTTCAAAAGTTATGTAATAATTTATTTTGTAATTTAATTTATTATTGCCATTTAAAAAACAATGTACAGTATGTGATTATGATTTTTTTTTTCGCTGTGGGTTTTTTTCTCATTTATTTCATTTGTTTTAAATTTTTATTTATTGTTGTTGTTACTGTTGAGTTTTTAATAAATGTTGAATTGCATTGATTTCTTTATTTTATTTTCCTTTCTTTTATGAATTTTATTTATAAAATAATATTTTATTATTAACGAAACGTTGTGTGTGCATCCAATATATTACCACATTGTCACCATTTACAGCTTTAGCTCGTATTGCGTAATTTTACATTTTATTCCTTCATTTTTTGGAAGCTTTTGCCTAAAAGAAATTTAAATATGATTTTACCAAAGTCTTACGCTATTTTGGTCATAACTTCCCTGTTTAAAATTAAAATTTACTTCATTGTTGTACTACTGCAACCATAATTTTATACACGTACCTGTAATGATACAAGAAAAGAAAAAGAAAACAATTAAATAAGTTTAAATAAAGAAATAAATAAATAAGTAAATAAAGAATAAATATTTGTCATCTGTTTTTAAGGGAATTTTTATAGGCAAAATCCCCTTTAGAAACGTATTTCTATGGTATATTCGCATATGCCATAAAGTAAACCACAAAGATTTAAAAAATCCCCTTAAAATATTAAGTTCAATAAGTCCCTGGTACCAATTTTCCAAATGTTGACTTAGCCAAACAGCACGCGTCTTTATTATGTATTTTAAAGGCGGGAAACGCCAAAGTATAAGTAAAACAAATAAGAAATCAACAGTTGATTTGAACAGTGCCATTAAAATATTTTTATATTGCAGGCAATGCGTTCTAAAAAAACCTCGATTTCATGCATCTTATTGCATTCACACCACTAATTCGTTCAATGTCGCGAGTAAAAAACAAAGCTAGGTTGTAATCCTAACTAAGTCTTCACGCTATAAAAATTTATGAAATTAATTGTGATTCAAGCTTTCCGCAAATAAAAATTGATTCAATATGTAATCCGTATGTCTGGCCAGATTAAAGTGTTTACAAACCGTTTTTATTTTTTGCAAAGCTTGGTAGATTTCCAGTTGCCTAGCTTAAACTGTCTGTGTGTTTCAAGAACACTGCAATATATGAAGTATTTCCCTTTCTGGTGTCTATTTTTGGTGCGCTCTAAAACAATACTGTGACAACAAATCAAAAAAGAGCTTTAAAAAGATCGCGTATTAAAAAAATCTTGTATTTTCGAAAGTTGTCTGCTCAAAATATTGGAAATTTTTTAGCCTGTGAATGTTATCAAAGAGACGTTCTATGTACAACTCACGTAAGAAGCATTAGAGCACATCCCTTCTAGAGAAGCAACCAGACAGATTGGACTTATCTAATACGATAATTTCTCTATGTTTCTATTTGAAAATCATTTTTTTTTTAAATTTCTGTGAACTTTTGCTCTCTTTTTGTTATTTTTGTTTGTTTCTTTCTTTTGTTGCTATTTCTATTTCTATTTTTTTTTTTTATAATGTTAACCAAAGTTTCCTTCAAATACAATACATAATACGTACATTACGCTGCATGTCGACGACAGTCATCGTATAATATTGGCGGCGACATTTATTTTGGCCGACATCTCTAATGTTTATATAAAATATACATCGTCGAGATCGTTTTTTTTTTCGTTTGTTTTTTGTTACATTCTATTTTTGCTCAGTTTATTTTGATTTCAATATTTTCTTTCGTTTGTTTCTTCTGTTGTCAAAATATTGAACAATTGCCAAGGTGTGTACAATAATAACGAAAAACAAAAAGAATAACAAAATTTGGCAGTTCATTTACATGATTTAGCAAAAAATTTTAACAATAAAACAAAGAAATAAAATTAAGAAAAATAACAACAAATTTATTTAGAAGTTATGAAAAGGTTACGTACGGTATATTTTAATGCTTTTTTTGTTTTTGGTCTGAAGGCACAAAAACGATAATACAAATCATGTGAAATAGTTGCTTCATTTTATTGGCACACACACGAAATTGTGTATTATTTAATTAAAAATAATAAGATTTACCAAATAAATAAAAAATTAAGTTGAAATCGATATGGCAACCATTCATTAGTGCTGCAGAGTTCTTGTTATGGTCGTGTTAAAAGTAAAAACATAAAAAAGTAAGATTACCTCCTTTAACATGAATGGTTTTTCACCAAAGTTTTGTTATAAATTCACATTAATTAGCTATTAAAACCCTTTAATCAAGATTACTACCTAGCCCAATAACGCTCCATAAATAAGGCTTCAAAATCAAGGGCTTTCCACAGCCACTTTTGTATGCTTTGATCCCCATATGCAATAATTTTGATTGTTTACGACCTAACAAGTGAGAAAATTTATTTTTTTTCTAACGATCAGCATTAAAAGATTGTTTGCTCTAGCAATTAATAAGCAATGATGTTCAGTAAGATGTGCAATTAATTGGACTTTAATTAGTATAATAATTCAACATATTGAGCGGTAAGATATCCCCACGGAATTGACAAATTCGAATTAGTGGCCTCATTTTCTCAAAGAGGAGCATTATTTTGGGCAGTGCATGCACTGTGATAATGCATAGGCTTGATCACATAAGTAACGCTTTCAATCTCTTTATATTTCTTTATAATTTTGCCAATTATTTGCTCAGTTATGCTATAAACACATTCAACGCGCCAAATACTGCGTAGCAACTTATTAAAAATACAGTGTATGCTTGCAACCATCATCGATGATGGGTACTTAAGCTAATTTCTTTTTTTGGCGGATTAGTGCTGTCAGTAGAATAAGATGCATGAAAAAGAGGTTCCTTTAGAGTGACACTCTTCAATTATTCTAATTTTATTTGTTTGACTTTTATTTTTAGCGCTGCCGCCTGTAAAATTATTAAAGCACATGCTACTTGGCTTAGGTAACAAAAGGCGCGTGCAATGTGTTTAAAGCATAAATCCAATGAGTTGCACTCTCTTTGTTAAGTACCCTCTCTCACAGACTGCTATTGTGAATGATTAAGAGAAATAAAAAATTATTATTATTTCAAAACTCGCTCTCGCCCTTTCATCTAGGTTGTAACTTTATTGCAATTTGTTGTTGAAAATATGTTGGAACATATGATTTACGCGTTTTATTATTCTAATGCTCTTTCTCTAATGTCGGCTGCACGAAATAACATTTATTGTTGTTACGAACATTGATTTCCAAGTTATATTACTTTTATACCCTCTCTCACTCTCTGTCATCTAGACTTTAAATTTATTGAAAACTCTATCTTCCTTAATATGCTCTTGCACTCCACTGTAAATGACTAAAATTAACTGCAGTTTTTGTGTGCATTTATTGAATTTGTTGTTGTATTGTGTTTCTCTGCTATTGCCATTTGCTATTGTTATTACTAACACTAGCAACAGTAACTACACAACTGTCATACATTCATACATATGTACAGACAATGACTGACATTAATTCAAATTCATCAACAACACTTGATTTTAATAAAAGCGAATGAATTCAATTGAAAATAATTTTAATGTGTTGCTATCGGCTGTATGTGAGTATGTGAGTTTTTCAATTCCAACACAAACAAAAATTATTTCCACTTACGAAATAATTTACTCAACTCAATTCAACCAAACTAACCAGCAACATTAACTGAAAAGAGAAACACACATGCATGCATATACGATTTCATATACAATTTACCAAAATGCAACGGCAATACAACAGTTCATCAATAGTGTTTTAAGGCTGCCAGACGTTTTTTTCTCCTTTTTTTTGAGTAATTGTTAGTATTGTCAATAAAAATTTGAATTTTCAAATTTAGGTAAAGGTTTTTAAAATTATTTCATGAAATTAACAATTTTTTTTGTAATATTTTATAATCTTTTTAAAGTTTCGTTTCAAAAGTAATAAAAATCTGGCAACCATATTCGAAGCATATATATCTGTTGTATTATTATGATTATTACTATTATTTTATTGCTATTGTTGTATGTTTAGTAATTTATATTAACAATAAAATGCTTTTGACAAACACAAATTGTCATTGCTCTACTAAAAAAATGTTGTTAAATTAACAATAAATAAATAAAATTAAATTAAATCAAAATAATACATAATAAAAATTAAGTACAGCATGTTGTATTAATACAATAAATTAAATTAAGCCACTTTTTTTATTGTCATTGTATTTAAATTAAATTTATTCATTCAGCCTATTGCAATTAAATTTTATTTTAATTTACAAAGGAAATCCAATTAAAATAAAAACCGAAGAAAAAACAAAATTACAAACAAAGGAGGAGTTTGAAATTGGACGAAAAAAAGTAATCCTTTTATTTGATTAACAATCGCTCTCTCACTCTCTATCTTTTTGCTTCTTTTCTCTAGTGTAAGAACAGAATACAAGCGTAACGACTTTTTCCACTCAAATTGACAGGCAGACAAAAGTTATTTGATTTCAAAAGCCAGCTTTTTTCTTGAACTCTCTCAAATAAAGTAAAATCAGATCGTATTTTTAATGAAATACTTTTCGTGACTATTATGCTTATTACTCTCAGGAGACAAGATTAATACCAAAAAGCGGTAATCTTGTTCTTTCAGCAATTGGCCTTGACGATCTCAGCAAAGACTTGAGCCTAAGATTATGGGCGACGCAAGTTGAAATATATGCAGAGGGTGAGAAAGCCAGGATTGACACCAAAAAAGGGCAATACTGTGAGACAGATGGAATTGGTAGAGGAATATTCATTGTGGGCTTGGACGATCTGATCAACTACTATCAACAATTATCAACAATTATAACGCGATTGAAGCATGGAATTCACGCAAAACAGCCAGAATTTATGAACAGACCTGGAACAGGCTGTTTAGTTAGGAAATTTAATTGAAACCTCCTTCCACCCGGAGATTATTATTTGGTGGGATCTCTATAATGATTTCTAAATAAATATCATAGGATCAGATTTTCACTTAAAAAACATTAAAGTTCTAATCGAATGGATTAATGATTTTAAACAAAAAAATGTCAAAATGTTATCATTAAAACGACATGTATTTGGTTTAATGAAGCTTGTCTCAAATATAAGACAAAGTTGATACATTTTTGGTCCAATTTATAACCGAACTTTGGCAACTTCATATTTCTTTTTTTCTTGGTTAATTTTTTCTCTTAATTCTTATATTATCCTTTAATTAATGGTCTGAAGTCGTCGTAGTCTAGTAGGTAGCGTGTTTGCTTATAAGACATGAGACCATGGTTCAAAATCCAGGTCAGACATCACCAACAAAACGAAATAAGAACAAATATTTCGTCGCAACTAACTTTCAGCAGATTTCTGAGATTCTGATTCTGAGTGAATAAAATTGCCATGAAAAGTTACTCTAAAATCTGTCTTTCGGAATCGACTTTAAACTGTAGGCCCCAATACTCGTGTATAAAATTAACACGCATGACGCAAATAGTGTGGGATGTTAGTTCGTAGGCGTGACTAAACGATTGTTATGACCAATTATGTTTGCAATGATTGGTTTTCTTTTAACTGCACGCTACAGATATATAAGAGATTTCTTTTATTTTTTTAAGCTTAGGATTTGGTAAATAGGATGCTAAGCATAAAAATAATCAATAGATTCAAAATAATTAATAATTAATAATTCATATTTTTTTTTAAGATTTTTACTCAATAGGCCTTTAAGAAATCAGTTTTCACATCATTATAATAAAAACAGGCATATATTTCTGACAAAAGTAAACAAATTTTATATTAAAAAAAATAAAAAATAACAATAATTTAAAATTTCAAATTGTTCCAATGTTTGTTTTGTTTAAATACAAACGAATATTTCAATCTTATTTCAATATTTTATTGGTGTAGGTTATTTTAATATTTTTCCTTATTGTGTATGTTGTTTTTAAATTTTTGTTATTTTTGTTTTTGTATAGGCGATAATACATATTATATATAGAAATGAATATGTTAGTAACACCCCTTTTAATGATTTATTGGATATTTCACACATTCATGATATTTCATATCATTTTCATGCCATTTCGTTTTTATTCTTTTCGAAAAAAAAATAATGTTCGAAACAATTTTTTTTTTTAATTAAATTTTATTTTTATTTTGTTTATAGGCAATGGCTTGGAAAAAAATATAAACAAAGACAAACGATAAAACAAATTGGAAATTTTATTTTAATGTGTTTTTGTATTGTACTGTGTATATTGTTCTATAACCAACACCAATTTTTTTTTTTTTGCCAGAAATAAAATTTATGGCAACCTCTCTCCTCCCTCTAAATGCCATCGAGAAAATGTAGATAAACTATAAATAATAATTAAAATAAAAACAAAAAATTCTTTGTTTTTTAGAAAAAAATAAAATATTTCAAATATATTTGCAAACATTTAAATGGTTTTGTGGGAGGATTTAAAAAAAAAACAATATGGCAACTTTAATGTTATTAAAATAAATGTTACCATACCGTTACTGTAAGAACAGGAATTTATAAAACGTATTCCCTAAAATAAAAATTAAATTTTAAACATGGCTGATGTACCTTCTTTACATCTCCTGATGAATAATTTGCCATGAGTGTCCATCTGTAATGCCCGGTAATGACTCCAACAACTATCTTGAGCGTACTCATTTTGATTTTGAGCATATGTTTCAAGTGCCACTTTCTGAGCATTATTTCTGGCCATTAGTTATTTGGTATATTCCACGATTTGTTAAACTTTTGAGTATTTTTTTGAAATAAGTCTGGTGTCATGATATCAGCATACACCAATAACTTAAAACATCGCCATAAAAAATAATATAAAGGAGTTAAGCCCTACAAACGGGGGCCTGAAATCTCGACCTCTTTTGAATACTAATAAAACGATTGTTAAGCGCACAGTATGGCATCTTGTACTGTCTTGTTGAAAACAAACATGGTTGATGTTTAGCTGAGTAATTTTTGGAAATAAAAATTTAGTCGACATGGTTCGAAAGCACACTTCGTTCACATCATTTCAAACTAAAGTGCCACAAAGTCTGCACATTGGCGGCGTTGTCAGTCTGCACCAAACTTGCAATTTCATTTGATGTAGTGGTGATTCGTGTTGAGGATATGCTTATTGAGAAAGGGATTTAACTAGCGTTTCTTTAATAAAAATGACCGTTGAAGGCTCAATTTAAAAAATTCAACCCAAACGATGGTTGTTCGGTTTGAATTCTTTTGCGAACGTAAGTCAAGATCCTTGTATAAAAATAGCAATGGAGACGAAAGAATATGGCCAAGAAGTTGAGGGTGATTGCATGTGGACATTTCGTCGTTTTCTTCAAGGTTATCTGCTAAAGCAGCAATATTCTCTTTGAAACGTATATTTCCTTGGTTTTAACTAGATGCTCCCTTCATGAATCGAACTCAATCGGATCTTAGTGTGTTAAATAGCTATAGTATCAGGGTTTCCCAAAGAGTTTTATTTACGATCGTAGAGGATAGAAAGAAGGTATACCGATTTTAATAAATAAAATTATTAACTACTTTTATGTCATAACAAACCACTGTTAATTACTCTTGTTCTTCAGTAATATATATGTGTACGTGTTTTTAAATAACTGCTAATGTGTTTGTATAAGTTTAACTGCTTCACGAAAATGACAACGTTATAAAGCAAAGTAAAGACCAGAAAGAAAGAAATAAAAAAGTGCGCCATTTAAACAAAAACAATTAAAAGAAACCAAAAAGAAAAAGCTGAAAAAGAGGAAGAAAACTAAAAAATGCGCCAAAAACTTTAACCGCTTTTTTTGTATTCATTTTAGCGTTTTATTAACCGAAAACCGAATGAAAGAAACGCAACAAAAAATTACGTGCTTCAACACTATTAATGTCGGCTTCAAAATACAAACTTATAAGAACGCAAATAAACAAACAAACAAAGAAAAAGGAAAGAAAAAATCAACATGAAAATACTAAAAATAAATACAAAAGAGAAATGCAAATTTCCAATTCCAAATCAAGACAAAAACCAAAAGAGAAACTTGTAATAAAACAACGGAAAAATAAAATAAAATGAAGAAAAAACAGAAAATAAAATTTAAAAAAAAAAACAAAAGAGGGCATTAGTCAGCAGTAAAGAAAAGTTTTTTTTTCTTTTTTTTTTTTTTTTAATTTTAAAACTAAGAAAAAAAAAAGAAAAAAACAACATGCACAGTAAAATAAAAATTAACATGAAAATACAAAACGTACTACACCAATAGGCAGCAGACGGACAAATGAAGACGAGTGTCAATGACATACAATATAATAAAAAAAAAAAAACGAAAAAAATCTTAAGAAAGCTTAACAAATAATGTTAAAAGACAAGTAATAATAATAATAATAAGAAGAAGAAGAAACCAAAAGAAAAATTAACATAAATGATAAAAAGCAAAAGAAAAAAAAAAGGAAAAATTATACGGGAAAACGGAAAGTTTTTAAAAATGTTTAAAGTCAACAAAAAGCCGATAAATACATACATACATACATATATTATTTTTTATAATATTTTTTAAAAGTTCTTCAGTATTTTTTTTAATTTATTTATGAATCACACACAATATATTTTTTTTGATTTCTTTTTTTATTTTCTATTAAATTCTCATCTTTGCCTCTCTAGACATATAAAAACACTTAAATTCTAACGGGTGTTTTTTTTAGAGGCATGAGCACTATAGTTTGACAGCTGAAAATGCTTTCGCATGTGTTGACATTTCTGTAACGTAAATTTGCTTTAAAATGGAAAATAAATCGGTGTACGAATTTGATACAGCAAGCAGTTTACATAGTTTTGGATGTTTTTTATATTAGTTTCGCAATTCTCGATTTAAAATCATTAACCAGCCTAAGAAATCATCATACTGAAAAGAATATTGCTGCTGTAATGCAAAGTCTTGAAGAAAAAGCTGAATTTTCGCTTGTTAATCCTTGTCCCTATGACCATGTGAATAATTTCACGCAAAGATCATATCTTAGGTGCCTATAAAACACAGTTCATACGCGAATTAAAGCCAAATAACTATCGTTTGCGTCCTTTTTTTTTTTGCTGATTAGGCTCCGCATTTCAGCCATGAAGCTGTCAGATGCCTCAAACAAAATTGCCGTATTTGCCTCTAATCAGTTACAAATCAATTATAAAACCATCTGTTTGGCATTGTTTACTCCCTAGCGCGAATTATTTCTTTTTAAGTGAGAAAGCAGCGGCCATTAGGGTGAATGACCGGTGCCAACTCAATAATTATTTTTTTAATTTATGTGCTAAATAAGTGACATTTGAGATTCAACAAGACCGCTCATTTCTTTCCAGACATAGTCCTTGGTTACTGGCCCCCACGTTCGTGCGATTAAACGCCTCTGAATTGTGGGGGGCAATGTGAAGCCATTGGTCTATATCGATAGATCATCCATTCTTAAAACATTGTAAGCCAATATTCTAAGCACCATTGATATCACACGGTTAGATTTATTGGTAATAATGGTAAAAAATTGATCTAGCCTCGGCGGTCTTATGCGGGAAATTATAATTAAAGTGTTAACTGTTTATGATGAAATATTTCGCCATACACGAAGTACTTCTGCAATAGGAATGACAACATTTTTCGTCATGAAAACTTGCCTTAATTTTTTTGAACGCACGAATTTTTATTCAATTCCCCGGTTAAGAGGGTCAAAAATAAATTAAAAAAAATTTTTTACAATAATTCTGTTTTGTACTATCATTTTAATTTCTCAAGCCCTTAAAAAAATACCCTTTAGATGAAAAAAAATTATTTTTTTTTATTTTTATATTTTCTATTAAGTTGCACTCTTTGCTTCTCTTAAAAAAAAAAAAAAAAAACCGCTTGAGTTGGGTATAAAAAAGCGACGTTCATAGACATGCAAAGTTAAGCTAATCCAACTTGACCTTTTGTGACAATATTTTTAATTTTTTTTCATATTATTTTTATAAAAAAAAAAACAACGAGATAATAGTAGACTTTAAAAAAAATATGGCTGTTTAGCATGATAACAAAAGAGGAAAAATATAAAAAAAAAACAGAAAAAATTAATGCAAATGGCTTTTATAGATAAAAATATTGTATTATTTTCTGTTTTCAGAATATATTATAATATCCCATAGACAATAAAATATTTACTCTGTTGCCAAGATGTCAAAAGCAATAATTTTAACAAAATGATCGAATTTGTCAAAAATAACACGAAAAAAATTGTTTAAATACGCTATTGTTGTATGAAATTTATCGTTTTTATTTTTCTGAATAACTTGTTGTTTTCGAGATGCTTTCATAGAAAATTCTCTTCTCTAATGAAGGAAAAACAAAACCTAGACAAACAATTTTCCTAAGGCAAACAGATTACTTGTTGCTGGAGTGACCACAAATTTTAATACCAAGCTTTTGCAGCTTTAGACAAGTCGCTGTCATTTATACATACTTATATACATACATGCATACATGCATACATACATACATACATACAAACATACATACATACATGCATACATACATGCATACATACGTACATACATACATCCATGCATACTTACATACATACATACATACATACATACATACATACATACATACATACATACGTACAAAAATAGTCATTGCAACCCTTCGGTCAGGATTATGATCTAGCTTCTCACACCACTTACGTTGTGTGTGTTAATTTTATACATGAGTGGATTCCGGACGAGATATTTTTGAAATTTTTTTCATGGCCATTTTTCTTAGGGCTTTTGGAAGACATTTTTCATATTCATATAATAAGCCAAAATACTAACTACCTACTAGAGACTACGGTGATATGCAAGCGTTGCTTTTAAATGAGGTATTTTGTTTTGATTGTAGATTTGTTCATATCATGTTCATTATTAGCTTGATGTTCATTAGGTTTCCTCAATATTTCGACATAGACTTACTTCACTGGTGATTACAATAATTTAATCATTGATTATAACCACCTATGTTGTGTATGCTAATTTCAGCCATGAGTGGCAAGACCTTACATTTTAAAGTCGACTTCAAATGGCAGATTTTTGGTAAACTTTTCATGCCATTTTCATTTACTCTCAGAGGTATCAAAAGCTCATGTCTAATAAGTCAACACATCTCCCTGCTTGACTAAGGCAACTTGAAAAGATTATTTTAAAAAAACAATAAAGTATACTTCAAATGTGTAAACCTATTACCAAAAAAAATGGATATTTATTGCAGTCCAGTTTTAAAGTTTCCAAAAAATGATTGAGTCAGACTGATTTCTCTTTAAGGTTTGTACGCTGCTAATGTCTTTTATTGAAAAACCTTATACAAACGCAAGATATTGTAAGTTTTAGTGAAAATAAAAACGCTTAAATTACCTAAAAAATATTTTGATTGGCAACTCTCATCCATCACACCACGCTGCTTAGGGAGTATAACTTGTGAAAATAAATTTTTTGATTTTATTTTAACAAATCAGAAATAATAAAGAAAGAACATTTAAACAATTGGTAATTTTAATTTTTTTTTTCTTTTGATTTTTGTATTTGTAAATAGTTTGTAGCCATAATAGTTTGTTTTTTTATTTTTTAAATAAATAAAATCAGGTGCTAAAAGAAAAATGGCGCCATTTAATTTGGCAAAGAGGAAATGTGTATAAGAATTTAGTTCCCCCATTTACAAAAAAAAAAAAAAAAAACATCCATCATCTAAATTTGATTATCTAATTATTTTAAAAACCCAAAAGAATCCCTAAGTTGTTAACACATTTCTCGTAAAGAAATTTATTTTCTTTTATTTTTATTTAAAATTTTTTTTCTTTCTGTTTTTAATTAAGCAGAAGACCTAATTTGTATTTTTTTTTTCTTTTTCTTTACACAACAATAACTACAGTTACAATTTCTTTAGCGCTTAAATTCTGTTGAAAGAAAAAAAAAATAAAAAAAAAAACTGCAATTATTTGGTAAATGAATACAACAGCTCTGCTGCACACAGAAATATCAGAAAAAACTTGTAATTTTTCTCTTTAATTATATGCAATATAACCTGCATACATTTGTTTTCTTTCAGTGTATTTGAAAACAATAAATGCTTAACAACAATTGTAATAATAAACCTGCATACAGGCAGTGTTGGTGTTTACAGTTGCATTGTTTTCCCCATTTGTGTTATGTTGTTAGTGCTCTGATGACAGAGTCGGAGGAATAGCAAGAGAGTCCAACGAAATACAGGTTGGCATATGGTATATTAAGTAGTAAAACATTTTTTCTTCTTTTTTTTTGTTTTTTTTTTTAAGTAAATTTTAGCGCTTTTAAAACGGGTTTCAATACAAAGTTTTTTTTTTCTTCTTTATATGTCATTTGCTTAATACTAATGCATGCAGACATAACCTTTTAATTTCAAAAAGAGATTATTTTTTCAAATAAAAAAAACCTTAAAATTTAATAAAGAAATGTTTTGTTTGCATTTAAAACATTTTTTTTCCTGATTTAGTTGGCATTTGCTTTATATATTTTTTTTTTGTGTTTAGTATTCCAAAAACGTTTTAATATTTATTATTTAATTGTAAATTTAACAATTGTTTGTTTTCTTTGTGTGTGTGTGAGTGTTTTTAAATATTCAAATAGAAAATTGAAATATTTATACTGACATGAACAGATGTTACTCTGCGGTTTTGTCTTTACTAATCTGTTAAAAAAAATTTTTTTGATTTATTTATGTTGACAAAATACTATACATTAGTATGTGTGTATGTACATATGTGTGTCATTTTTTATAAATTAATATGATATATGAGTCTTAAGTTTTGGCTTAATTTCAAAAAATTATACGATAAATTTTCAAAAAAAAATGTAAATATTTCCCATATAAAAACCAACAAACTCATATCATATTTCATTTAGTTGATTAAATATCATTAATTAAATAAAAGTTTTAAAATATTTATTGAAATTGGCTTAAACTTAGATTTTTTCTGATGTTGTGGTACATAAAATCGAATGGAAAGTATTCTTAAAACCTCAGTTAGAATTTTTTTTCATTGATTTTAATTAAATCTTCAACTATTTACATTCAGCTCACAGTAAGTTGTAAAAATAATATATCAATAAGGTCCAAAACATAGTTATTTATTAAAATCAAGATTGAATTCTTTTGACTGTTATCAAGTTTGACAGTAGATAAGTTATGTAGTGTCCCTTTTTTTAGGCAAGTCCAATATATTAATCCAAATCAGTATATTCGAGAAATTTGAAAATGTTCTACAGCTCGAGTTTTAATCGATGACTTGCTAAAGATTCTTATGTATATTCTGTTATACTAGGGGCACTTTCCCATAAGTCAATAGCATAACAACATATCAGTTTCAAAAGTACAGTATACCTCGAATAGAAGTTTCTAGCAATGACTCACTCTACTATCTAGTCAGGTGAAAATGGTTGTTGCCAAGATATTTTATATGCGGTTGCTGAGCCAAAACTTCTTTATTTGATCGTACGAAAGCACACATGGTTCCCTTCTTAACATGAATTTAAGTGAACGTCTTTGTTCTCCTAAAGTTTTATCACTTTTCTAGCTGAAAAACGTGTTTTTATAAGTACCGAGATGCTCCGTTGGGTTCCTAATAAGCGCTGGGAAAAGCACTATCATTAGCAAAAATGGGAGTGCAAGTATGAATGCTATGGGCTCTATCCAGCCCAGTACCTGCAACAATAAACTTGTTTTTTTTATTGTTTTTTTTAATTAATTTTGAATGGGGGACTATCTCTTCCTTTGCCGCTCTCCACTCACTTGTAAATTATATTGAAACTTCAATACTCTAAGAATGTCTACTAAATTTGAAAGTCCTCTCGTACAATAATAATACCAGTGACATGGGAGATTCCTGGCCTATTGCAAATATTTCAAAAACGACTGCTGGACTACAATCCCATGAAATCCGGGCTCGAATCTGAAAAATGTCTACCAAATTTTAAAGTCTCTAGTTGTAAAACTTCTATAAATTATGTTACAATGAATGGTACTTCCTCTATATCGTTCGTATTCATCTCGTACAATAATAATAAGGTTTGCATAGGAGTTCCTACTCCTATTGTAAAAATTTCAAAAATGAATTTTCTTGTATCTGTACAACCCAAACAATCCGAGCTCGAATCTGGATGATGTGAAATTTTTTTTAATTTTTCTCGAATGTTTAAAATTCAAAATTCGTTCAATTCCCATCATGTAATCTTTCTAGGACGACCCTTGAACTTTGATCCTTCATATAAATTAAATAGAAACAGCGAGCATACAGCATCTGCTCAAATATATTTTTACAAAGGAGATGTTTTTAGGCTAAACAATGTTAAAAAAGAGCACTTTCGGAGACTTCTCAGCACTTTTTTCTCTAAATTGTTGGTCCCTCCACTCATTCAAACAGCACATTCACACAACACAATATGGGTGATGTTAGAAAATAGGTTGTAATCCAGACTAAAGCGTTGTGAACACAAGTTAAGCAAATCATCCTGGAATCTATACAGCATTAATGCACATTATTTACTACACTCTTTGAGATATAATAAAAATTTTGTTACGTAGTATTCCTTTGGTTTCGTCAAATAATTAAATTCTGCAAAAAATTCAACCACGTTTTTATGCCGAACTAATTGGCAACATTGTTGTCTTTGGATGATGCTGTTGAAATAATTGCTAGTAATGGTTTGCTTCGCGAAAGAGTGAAAAGAGAGAGAGAGAGAGTAATAAAAATAAATGAAAGACATTTGACTCCAGTTACAATTTATGTATGTTGGATGTGTGTGTTTGTGTATCCCTCCATAAAGTAAGCAATGCTGCAATGTTAATCGCAATGGTGTATGTGACTAATTGATAATTATGGCCGCTATTTTTGTGTCTGCTATTGCTACTGTTTGTTTAACGATTTACTACTTTCTTCCCCTTTGTATGCCTATGTATGCATGTATGTGTGTGAGTATAATAAATTTTCTTTGTTTTCTTAAAGTAGTTCGTTAAAGATTTTTTACTCTATGTAAAGTTTTATGTCTCTTCCATAAATGATATGCACGCATTGTTGTTGTTGTTCATATTTTAAACCATCTTCAGTATTTTCTTCCTCTTTAGAGTTTGTTTTTCCTTTTTTTATTAATAGTTTGCAAGTAAATCTCTCTGTATGTATAGTGATAGAGAGAGTGTGAGTGTGTGTGTGTGTGTGTGTAAGAAATAGAGGAGAAAGAGAGAAACTAATTTCATACATAAAAAAGAAAAGTTCAATGAACTTTTGCATCAATTCTTTATATTTTTATGATATTTGTCAGTCGGCAGCCGCAGCAGCAACAGCACCAGCAATGACTGACTTTTTCTGTCTGTCTGTCTGTTTGTCTGTCTATCTGAATGTTTCTCGGTATATTTCGGTTTTTCTATCTTTCTTTTTTTTCATGGTTTTATGTACGTATTAGCTGTGTATATATGAATATTTGTTATTTTTTCTTTCTTCTGCTCAAGTTGAGTAGCCGAAGTAGTAGTGTTGCTGTTGTAGCGTGTATTTATAATTATAGGTACGAATGTTTGTGTGTTTTCGCGCGTTTTTTCTTTTCTTCGTTTTTTGTTTCTCTCATTTTTTCTTTTTTTTTGGGCAACAACTATGAATGGTGCCGCGTAAATGTAGAAGAAAGCACGCTTCGTTTCAGACTTTACTTTTAGCTTTTTCCGTAGTTTCTGCTTCTGCCGCTGTATCAATTTTATTTGTATTCCGTATAAGTAAAATTAAAAAAAATAAAATTTATTATTTTTAAATTAAATTAACAAAAAAAAAAAAAAAAGAGTTCAAATGACTACAAAGAAATTTAAAAAAACATTTTAACAGTAGCTCAGCTACTGATGAATTTAATTTTCAATAAATTTTAACCACTATCTCAGGCAACTGCAACTGTGTATTTAGCTATCATGTAAACTTAGTTGAGGTTGGAAAGGTTGCAATAAATCAATTATTATAAGATAAATTGAAAAAATGATACCACATTAAATACAGTGGAATCACGCTGTAGTTTGCTTTGTTTTACAGTCTTAAATTTGTCTACCTCTACTAATATCTTCTAATACTTTTACAAAGCCTTCGGTATTAGGCATGTGCTGCACAACACATGACCTAATTTACCACTAGAAAGTCATATTAAGCCCCGATTTTTATCAAAATAAGGTCTAAATAACTACCTTATCTTTGCAAGCCACCAGATTTTCTTATGGAACTGGATGTTTTCATATTCTAAATTAAAAGACTTCCTCGAGAAAGATGTGAACCAACACCAACAGCGTTTCTCAAATTGTAACTCCTAAAGGCATAAAAATTTAAAGAAGAGCGGTGATGATTAAAGAATATATTCTAAACAAGAACTTTCCTTTGGTTTCGTCAAATAACAAGATTTTTAATAAGAATTTGTCCTCTAGGTTAACTTAGGTTAGAGGACGTGTACTTGTCATAAAGGACAAGCACAGTACCCGAAGGTCAAGTTGACCCATTGTACAAAAACGGGATAAAAAAAAGGGGGTAGAAAAAGGAAAGGAAGTAGGGAAGGGAAAAATTTCCCCTCTATCGTGCTATAAAAATTGACGGTGTTTTTACGGCTCAGAATGAAGATAAGATCAGCTCCCAACCATTAAGAAGCTGCAGCTGAAAAAACTGAATTTGTAAGGGTTTTCATCACATCTTCAAGTAGTATTATAAGACCACAAAATGGAAAGCACGACAATATGGAAGCAGGACAGGCGTAGAAAATTAACAAGAAATTCAATACCGAATAATACTGTACGTATGTATGTAACGATCACGTTTTCATTTTGCATAATTTAGTTCGTATAAAGCAATCAATATTAGCATATGTACACTCTAACAATTATTAGGCGGTTAAGAGGTGGGTCCTACAACAAATTAAACTCAAGTATTTGCCTTGTTTTTTTGAACTCTAAATAGGACACAGTTTTTTTTTATTTTTACCATACCGTATAAACCAAACAGTTTGTTACACTGTTAATCAACCTCGTTGCCGCTCTTCAGCTTTTTTACCATACTTTTGGCCCCCTAAGTTATATTTAAAGTATGTTAACCTTTTTTTGGAGGAGGGAGTTGTTTTGTATTTGAATGTGAATATGTGCCGCATACAGCATTTTATCTCAAATATTTTTTGAACTTTGTAAGGCTAGTTGCAGTTGTTTGTTTTTGCTACAGCAGTTAAAAACTGTTATTTTAGCCTATTTACTAACTGTTTATTTTTATTTTTTGTAATTTTGTTTTTAAGCACAAAAAGGAGGAGGGTTAAAACGAATTTATTTTTATTACAAAAAAAAGGTTGCAAGTATTTTTTCTTTTTTTTTTAAATTTAAGTGCTCTTATGTTAGCACTTGTGTGGCTGGTATACGAATGTGGCATAGTTTTGCTAAAGTACAGTGTTTTTAATTAAAATAGTTTTCTCTGCTTAAAATATTTTCTTTAAATTTGTATCTTTAATTCTAAATATTTATAATTTTACCTTTTTTTTTGTACATTATTGCAGAATACATACCTGGAAATATAAAAAAGAAAAAAATGAAGTATTATGAAAAGAATTATTAAATTTGTATATATTTCTATACAATTTTTTTGTTTAAAATCGTTGTAAATTGTTTAAATTTTTATATATTTCAAGCAAAACCTAAAAAAGCCCTTAAAACCTTTGATTTTATTAAGAAAATATGTAAAATTGTTAACATTGTTTCACACATATCGATATCTATTAATCTGGCAACATTAACATAACCTAATGTAACAGTTTCCATTGCAAATATCATTGCAAGAGCAAAACAGATTTTCTGTTACAATCTTGAACAGTAGGTAAACAGAGTTTAATTTAAAATTCATGTTTAAAAAATATTCATCTTAAGGACTAAATTTCATTATTTATAAACTATTTCAAAAAAAAAAAAATCAATTATTTCATGCCATTTTAAAGTAATCACCTCACTGCACACGATAAATTGGCAGCACTGTAGTTACGTTTAATTAAATTTCCCTGTATTTCACAATCCACATGTTTCCTTTGTTTTTGTTGTGGTTGCTTCCTTAATGCACACACGTTTTTATAGGAATTTTGATATAAAAGAGCCTGGATGAGTCACATTCTCAATTATACCCAACAGTTATAAATAAACAAAACAGAGAGCATGAGTGATGGAGTGAGATAGAGGTAAAGAGTAAAGAAAATATCATCACGTTGGCATTAATTATGCATATGCAAAACATGTGTATGTATGCAATGCATAAGCATTATATGATATTATTTCCCATGTTGTTATCGTATGTGCATGGTGTTCGTTTATTAAGCCATCTTCGTATAGTGTAGGGTTCTTGTCGTTTACACGTACTCAATTTTAAGCTGTTGGTTGTATGTGTACATATTTTCCTTTTTCCTTTAAATTTTTTTTCTGTTATAACTTGTTATTTATTTGTTTTTGTATTAATTTAAATGAAAACCAACAAGGGGGAGCAATAATATGTTGGTGTGTGTGTGTGTGTGTGTGTTTGATTGTTAATATAATCAAGTTCATTTTAAATGAATTGAATTGAACTTGTTTATTCGTTTTTCTCAATGTTGTGTGTGTGGAGTGTGTTCAGTGTGCTCTCTTTGTTTTACTTTTATTTTATATGGCTTCGCACAGTTCAATTGAAATCCAATTTATTTGTTGTGTTTGTATTACGCATCGCATCTTATGTATATGCGTTGTTATGGGTGTTTTCTTCATTTTTTTTTATGTTTTTATTTTGCTTTACCAACGCAGGGTTATTGAGTAATTTGAATATAAAATAACAGTAACAACAACATAAGGAAGGATTAATAATGTAAACAATTAAAGGGTTCATGTTATTTACATACAATGACTCAGAAAATTTAACATGAGCAACCTTTGATCAACTGCCAGATAGTTGAGAAAATAATATTATTTTACTACAGTGAACGCAAAAAGTCCACATACTTCAAATTTATAAAAAAAAAGAAAAAAAAATAGAAATGCCATTAAAAACAAAATTTTGATTAGAAATTATTATCGATAAACAAACTATCGAGCGAGCATGGCAGCAAAAACAAATAAACTATCGCTAGTTTTTCTGTTTGAATATATTTTAGAGACAGTACGACTGTTTAAATGCAAAAAGCTTGTATTTTTTTGTAATTTCTGTCTCGGAAAATTAAAAATATCGGAATATCCGGCATGGCAATGATATCAGCTGTTAAATATCTTTTATCTGAAGTGTCATTAGTGAAAAGTTTTTATGCTTTAAAATAGTCAGAAATCATCAATATATAGACGTTATAAATTTCCTGTTCATCAAATTTCGCTTTTATTTGCGAATATGTGAAGTATTATCTGAATTTGTTATTTCCACCTTGGCATTCTTAGCAGTTGGTCTACCCCACGACTGATTATGACGTATTTTCTCCCATACAAATACAGTCCAACTCAGGTTAATATTATGACAAACTGATGATGTGCTAATCGGATGGTCAAAATAATCAAAAATACAGTCTCGGAGAACCCAGAAGTGATTGTGCAATAGCCCTTGCGTTTGCAAAGAGTAACTGTTTGTTATACATCATGATCGGGAGGTGACATTGGACCATATTTTTTTTTTGAAATGATACTGAAAGATTCGTTACCATCAATTCAGAGCGCCATGGTCGTATGTTAAACGAGTGTGTTTTTAGCTTGTCGGTGCCACGAGCCACATAACTGTATCGTTTCTAGAAAAAACAATTCAACTGGCAGCGTCAGTTGGGCGTGAAGACCATGCAATTTAACGACGTTAGACACTTTTATGTGGTTTCCTAACATGGGATCATTCACCCAGGCAATAACATTGTATTTCCCACATAATGAAAAGGTTTAAGCCTTCTAATGAAATCGAAATGTTGCTTCTTTTATTTAACTCCAACAAATCCATTATCACATTATCACTATCTGAAACAATGTTAAAAAATTGCTTACGTTACGTTACGTAAAGTATTACGTTAAACTAATCTCAACTAAATTTCATCTCAAATCGAGTTTACTACGATGTTAACTCTGTTATAACTAAAAATTTCTTTCGTAGAAATTTTGGAAAATTCGTTTAAAATTGTTTTATAAACTATTAAAATATCTTTAACAAATATTATTATGATATTTGTATTTATTTAAACAATTTAAATTAATTTTCCATTAAATAAATAATGAAATCATTACGTTGGTAATCAATAAACAGACAATGAAAATGCATTTTTCTTTGTAAGTAATTTCACTCCGAAAAGAAACAACAACCGAAACTCTATGCATCAGTTACGAAAATAAATATTTATTTTTAAATTTGTATTAGATTGAATTTCCTCACAGTCAGCCGACATCTTTTATGAGCACCTCACGCTCCAAAAGACACTTTCACTGCGAACTCATCAGACACAACGAAGCAATCGAAACGCAACGTCAATGCATATGAATTTAAACAAATTGATAAAAAAAAAATATTACAAACCATCATGATTATGATGATGATGAAATTTGAAATTCATCATCATTGGAATCATTGGAATGACAAAGAAACGCACCAATGAATGATTGACAGACAGACCTAAAATAATCATCATTTTCTATTTAAATTAAATCCAAATATTTATTCTCCCTCTCTCTCTCTCTATCTCTCTGTACAATAAATAGAAAACAATATGAGAAACGAAAACAAAGAAATTTGAAATTAAAAAATAAATAAAGTATTATTGGTGGTGGTGTTCGAAAAATTTTGAATTTGGTTTGTTGAATGAATTTAATACTCTGGGAATGGTGCCTACTTATGCATGATATTGCGATGGCATACCGAAAAGGAGAAGAGAATTAGGAAGTGCTGCGCTATAAATCACTACAGGACTAGCTCACTTTCTATTGTTTTTGGGGTAAAGCGGCTTTTCGATCAGCCCAAGTCTTTTGTGTCTTCAACTCCTCTGATTAATTTAAATTTACAGCATTAAGAGAGCTTGGTAGTGAGTGAGTGAGTTGTAAGGACCGGCCAGCGTGTTGTGTGCAGCATTGCCATTTGCCAAGTTTTCCCTTTATTCCAAGTTTTTGGAGATGCGAAAAAGTTTTCGTTAAAGTTAGTTATAGTTAGTAATAACACGAAATATTTACATTTTTAAATAAAATATTGTGTATTTTATTATTCCCGGGCAAAAGTAATAAAGAATCACTGGCAGAGTGCACCTGCCTCCGGTGTTTCCTTTAGAAATTTTGGTACTTTCGTAGAAAAAAAGTTTTTTCTTTTAAAAACAAGGCTTTTTTCCCCAGAAATAAAAGGTTTTTCGAAAAGAAATTGGATAGGAGATACAAAAGTCGGAACATAGCAATTAGAGGAGACATTATAGTGATACCTACAAAGTTTTTAGTGATAGAACAATAGATTGCATTGTCACGAAATTCTTCAAATTCACCTCAGACTATACGTGTGAGCAATTTGTTTTTACTAACACAATCAGAAAAATGTCGGATTGATCAGTTAATTTGATGTGTCGCCATGTAACTTTACACGCACCAATATATAACGCCTGCTTTAAAAACTCTAAATGGCCGCACTGTTTTGTTTAAATGGCCAGAGTCAACCTTTTTCACTGTCATAAGCGAACATTTCAAAACGATTGTAACATAAAACTTTCAATCCTAATAACTATAAAAGAAAACCCGCATTTTATGAAAATATCATAAAAATCTATAAACTTTAAAACTTACGCCCACCAGCTAAACAATGTTTAATTGTAATAAAGGCCAGCTTATAAGCGAAATTAATATGGTTTTCTGAAAACTGAGCAAGTCAGTAAGCGAGAAAGAGAGTTAGTGGAGGTAGGGAAAGTGTAAACAATAGTACCCAATAAAAACAGAACCATATGTCATCGATGACACTTTGTATGTGTGTGCATATAAACAATTAGGCATGAGTAAGTAATACTTAATATACCGTTAAGAAATCACTTCCGTTACTTTTGTTTTTTTTTCTTTTCTTATGCTGTTTCACTGGCACAGAGATTAAATCGTAAATATGAAAATTTTGATGCATTTTTACTGTAAAATGTATAAATTTAGACATTTTAAATGAATTTGTCATCATAAATTTTTTTTTTTTAATTATTATTGAGTTAAAAACAATTTAATAAAATATTAAAACAAATGCAATAATGCTGATCTTAAAAGCGTTTTTAATTTTGAATGACACATAGCGTGGCGATTTAAGTGAAAGCGTTTAAATATTTTTTTTTGTTGTTGTTGTTGTTTATATAAAATAAGTTGACGCTTTTACAACAACATTAAAAATAAATTCTTTAATAATTGCAGTATTTTTTTTTTTAATAAAAAAAATTGTGTATTCAAACTAACAGACAACAACAAAATACACACATCGAACGGTACACGGAGAATTACTTACTCAATCAAATGCTTCAAGCACACACAACATGGGTTGCATGAGAAGCTGGATTTTAATCCTAACTAAAAGGGTTATAATGACCAATTAAGTAAGTTACGTAAGACGAACAATCATAAATTCCTGGTTTAGTTCGTATATCAAGAAAATATTTTGTGCTTTACTTTTTGTATTGAAATAAGTAGAAAATATAATATTTTTTACGCTTTTGTTGTTGTTGCTGGGTATTACAAATCGCTTACAATTATTGAAAAACGTTTCCTGGGTAAATAACTGCCAGACCTTAAATAGATTTCTTGGTTGGCTGGCTGTCTACATTTGTAGGGCCGGTTGTTCCTAAGTACTGCAACCAACGCAAATTTCTTAAATCAGAACATATTTTCCATGTCAAGTTGTGTGGATTACAAAATACAAATAAAATCAACTTTTTTTTTTCGTTCGCTTGTTTCTGTTTCTCCTTTTTTATTATTATTTTTTCATTGTGTCTGTAAAAATGCGTGGTCTTTTGTCTGGTTGGATAGTGAGGCAGACAGACAAATAATAATACAAAAAGTTTTATACAATAGTATCATGTTTTCTTTCTTATTTTTTTATTTTTCTGTTTCTTTTTCATTTTTGTGTTTAAAAATAAATCTTTTGTTTAAAAAGCTTTTCAAGATAAAATCCCCAACAAAACAAGCCAGAACTAAAACGATATAAAAATTAAGGAAACGAAAAAATAAGAAGAAAAAAATATTACAAAATAGAAGAGAACAAAAGGAATGAATGAAATACAAGCACACACGTTGTCAGTATTCAATGCGATGGTGGCCTTAAAAACATAAATACTTGGCTTCGAAAAGGTTTTGAAAAAAATAGTTTTTTTTAAGCAGATTTCGAATTACTAGAAGAAAAAATTATCGTTTCAATTAAGTTGTTGAAAAACTGGTTTAAAAAAATAAACATTTTTGTTCTTGGATTTGAAAAAATTTTTTGTTTTTTTTTTTCATTCCCTTTGCCTCTGTGCGTCTTGAAATATTATTCAATATTAGGAGTTGGTAACACTAACACTAGCAAAGCTTGTTTTTTTTTTTTCTTTAATAGAAAACAGGTTAATTCAAGTGCCTCTTTGTTTTCAACGTTTCAACGTTTTTCATCAGCTTCAGAACCTTTTTCTTTCTTTCTCACTCTTTAGCATTTGAACACAATAATTTTTTTTCTTTTTTGTTTAATGCTAGTGTTTTTTTTTACAGAGAAAATCTAGTCCAGCCTAGTTATTTTACATAATTTTTGCGCTTTTTTTTTTTGG
Source organism: Sarcophaga bullata (assembly GCA_005959815.1). Classification (NCBI taxonomy): domain Eukaryota; kingdom Metazoa; phylum Arthropoda; class Insecta; order Diptera; family Sarcophagidae; genus Sarcophaga; species Sarcophaga bullata. Next base: position 51,124 of record QOCX01000057.1, read on the forward strand.
TTTGTGGGTAGCAAGTAAAGGAGTAACAGAAAACACTGAAATCACGTTGCATGTTAAACCAACCACCACCTGCTGGAAAAACTCTATTTTTTCTTTTTTCTTTAAGAATAATTACACATCGTTAAAAGTCATTTGAAATTATATAATACATGGCTATGAAATTAAAACAATCAAGAATTACTCTCTCGTTAAAAAAAAAAAGAACGAGAGGTGGCTTGAAAACACCCAGCTGCAGTAAATTTACTTATGCTCTAAATATTTTGAACCTCACCTCTGTAAGATAACTTGTGTTACAGAATCTGGTCAGAGATTTCTGGAACACACAGAGAACTCCACAATAGAGGCACTAAATGTTCTTGCGACTTTAGTGTAGTTTGGTGTTTCTAGTTTTTGTCGTAAATTGTTGGCTCATGTTGAAGTCGCCTTAGTCTAGTAGGTGGTAAGTCGGCTAATTAGACATGAAGTCTGTGGTTCAAACATCAGCTCAGCCATCTCGAGCAAAAATACTTTTTCGGCGACTTAATCCCATTAGTCTTCTGGCGAAAAGTCTGAGAGTAAAATGACATTAACAGATTTCAAATCTGTCGCTTAGAGTTGACAATAATCATTACATCTCACCACCCATGTATAAAATATGAGTTGTGTGAGAAATTAGTTTAGAATCTTGACTAAAGGGTTGTATATTCTCCCTTTTTCTCTACTTATTTAAGCTGTTTATAAAATTTTAAATTTTCATTGTTTAGTTTTTTGTTTAAATTTTAAACTTACAAACTAATTGAAATTTTTGTAAAATTATTTTCATCTGAAGTTTTCATTTCAAGCGTTTATTTTGAAAATATAACCTCAATTTCAGACAAGAAACAAAAATTGTACCTGTTATTTACGGACTATGAAAACAGAAACCAAAACAATACAACAACAACAAAAAAACAGCAACAACAACACTAACACACACAGACAACACAGCATATTAAAATTTTATTTCTTATTAATAAACACACATATCTAAACCAAAAAGAAGTAAAAAAATAAGACTTTAAAATCATAAAAAAAAATAAACAAGAAACCAAAGAAATCCAAAAGAAAAAAAACGCTTAAAACTCGTTTCGTTAATTTATGAAAAACAAAAAGACAACACAACGGCGCATACAAATTCAAATAACATGTGTGTAGGTAAGCGTGTGTCACCTTAAATATCAAGTTGCCAGCAATTTAGGTAAAGGAGTTGCTTGCGCTGCTGCTAGAGTATCACGATTTTGTTTAGAAACATTTTAATACAAAAGTAAAGTTGTTGTATTGTGTTGCCATATTTATTTAAAATTGCATTGTTGTTATTGTCGAAATCGAAAAAGCACATTACAAATCCATACCAATATATTCAGAGACACATTTTAACGAACAACAATAACAACATTATTATTGTTATCACTACCAACAACATCATCATTATTAACAGCGAAAACAATAACAACGTTTGTGTCACACTCATCGTCTGTGTTAAAGAATAACAAACAGCAATAAAATACTGGTTTTTCGTTGTATAGAAAATTGGAAAAAACCGGTATTTTTTTTGTATTTGAAAACAAAGAGAAAATAATACAAAAACAGAGAAAAAAACAGAATAAATAGTAAAAAAAAATATAATATTTCCTGTTTTTATACTTGTTGTTTTTTTTTTGTGTTAACAACACAATGCATTTATAATTAAAAACCGCTGTATATTGCTTTGTATCACATCTCATTTTCATACAGTAAATCTATTTCTGTCTCATTCTATCATACACTATAATGAAATCAATACTTTGTTTACATGGAATACTCAACTCCTGTGAGTTGAATTGTTTTGCATGCAGTAGTGTTGCTTAGTTTCAGCTTCATTTTACCAATAAAAAAAAAATCGTAACAAATTTGAATAAAAATTTGAAAATATTTCTAAAACAGCTTTTTAATGTTATTTAATTAATATACCTAAAAATTATCGTATTATAAAAGATTTGTTTTACTAGATAGTTGGTTAGGAAATGTTATTTAAATTTATTTAAATTCCATTTACGTAATAATTTAGTGTGTTTAAACAATTTTATTAAGTTTTGAACCAGGTTCACTTTACTTTAATTAGTGATGGACGTAGATACGTCGAAGTTTCAAAAGCACTCGATGTAAATTACCGATATATCGAAAAAAATTCGATTTTTTTGCTTTTTATAAGATGCATCGCAATCAAATAAATATATTCTTGAAATCAGCTCAAGGTGCAGTTGGGTTAGTCACAGAGGCAAGCTTGCGCTGTTGTAACAGTCACAATAAGCTATTGCCTTGGCAGCAAGGATCAGAGCCATACATTCTGCGGATATGTTAATAATAGGAAAGTTCATCTAGGCAGAAGGTTATCCTCAATCACGTATGAATTCGCGGTAATTAGCAGGCAGATTAGCTTACAAGGAGAATACTTTTTATATCGATGATGCGATCTTTCTGTTTAATATATACGAAAGAAACCACCGACCTAAATCCAACGGATTTGAGAAAATCTTAACTTTGTTGGATAATTACAATGACAATTGATTGGAGTTATGCATCAGACTATCGAGAAGTAGACTGAGGATTTTCTACGGTGCGTAATTGATTCAAAGAATACTTATTTTAAAATTGGGATCGATTCGAGCGCAATATGCACACCCCGTTATCAGAAAAACGAATCCTGAGCACAGATTTGAAGCTATGTTTACATTTTCACAAAATTTAAAGGCTTTCAGGCATTTTAGGCCCAAATCCCTGTTAGCTACCCTCAGACATATTGAAACTCCCGCAAACCCCATTTTCTGTCTCTAGGGATATGAGATTAAACAGAATTATTGCTTTAGGAGCACAGAAAACACGCGTAAATCTGCGAAAAAGCAATTACATCCACTTAAAGTGAATGTGCTGTTTACGCTGGAAGCCTTAATTAGCCATATTTTTCAAATTCTTTTACAATTTTTTAAAATCTGTTTATTTCTGAATCCAAAGCAATAATTTAAAGAATTTCTTACATACCATCATATATAGTTTTATGCTGATATGCATTTAAACTTATAAAATCCCATGTACTCCAAAAGGAAGTCTAGAGAAAGAAAGAAAAAAACGTAACAGAGAAGACTACAAAAATTTAAACAATAAAACAAAACCAACCACTTTACAATTGCAAAAAAGGGTTACGAATTTAAATTTATAGCCAGCGGAGCGTAAAGATGAGTAAAGAAACCAAATCATGAGAATCTTTAAATGGAACACATTCAATTTAAACTCAAGTACATTTAAAAAGAACTCTCCAGAAGAAGAAAAAAACCCAACTAAATTAACCATAAACTACTTTAAGAAATAACAAGTGAATACAGAAAGCGAATACAGAAAAACTCTTTAAAAACGAAAATGAAGACGGAAATATATATGTATTCCAGAAAAATAACCAGGCGAATTTACTAAACAACAACGATGATGAGGATGATGATGGTGCTGATGATGATAATAATGGTGGCTGCTTTGGACAACAAGAAAAAAGATCTCTCATAAAATATTTAAATTTAAAATGCGTAATAAAAGAAATTAAATAAATTGGAGGAAATTTACAAACAAAAACGAAACCAACAAAGAAAAAAAAGAAAGAAGAAATAATATTTGTATGAGCTATTGTGCTTAAGGACTTTTAAATATAAAAGTCATGGAGATTCTTTAGAAGGCTCTTTATTTTTCTATACGTAAACCAACCATATTAAGGTGAAGTTTAAAGGCAAACCAAATTAACTTGAGTGCTTAGATTTAATAATATTAATCGCCGTAATCTAATAGTGAGGCTACAGTTCAAACCCTAGGTCAGACATCTCAAAAAAAAAACTGAAATATTAAAACAATTTTTTTTCGGCGACTTAAAATCAGCAGATTACTGGAAAAAGACGCTGAGAGTTTTTCGTTTGGAGTGGACTTCAGCCAGTAATAGGACCTAGTTTTTTACAACATTTATGTTGTGTGTGTTAAATTCATACATGAGTGGCGGGACCTACAGTTTAAAATGGATTTCGAACGGCAGTTTTCTTTTTTTTGTTTTACAATATTTTTATTTTCCATCTGGTAAGTTCTAGAACTTATTGTTGATTTGTTATTGTAATTGTTACTTTTCTATTTTTCGTGGTTTTCCAAAATAGGCTATGACTGTTCTGGTAATTTGTTTTGTTGTTGTAAGTTTTTGCTATTGAAATTTCTTTGTTGTTTTATTATTGTTTGGTTTTCTTGTGGTTTTTCTGGAACAGACATTTTCTGTGCATGCACTAGCTAGACTATGTATTAGAAATTGTATTGATCGCTAGTATCTAAATAATGGGTATGCAATTAACTTGGAACTTGGAAGAAAGCAACACATAAGGGGAAATAGCTAGTTTTTAAATATAATTTGAAAATTACATACATAATTTGGTCATTACAACCCTTCAGTCAGGATTACGGCCTATCTTCTCACACCACTTATGTTGCATTTATACATGAGTGGCGGCGCCTACAGTTTAAAGTCGACTTCGAACGACAGTTTTTTGAGAAACTTTTCATGTTTATTTTATTTACTCTGAGATTTTTTGCCAGAAATCTGCTGAGAGAAAGTCACCGAAGATATATTTTTTCATATTTCGTTTTTGATGTCTGACCAGGGATTTGAACCGTGGCCTTTCGTCTAATAAACCATCACACTAACTATTAGACTACGGCGACTTCAATTTAAAAATTACTTTAATATAAAAAAAAGTGAAACTAATTTGTTTCTTTGGAAGTTTAATTTTTAAAAATATTCTGTTTTTAATTCTTACACTTAATAATACTGCTTATAAAAAATTTTAAAGATAAAACAACTCAATTACTTCAAGATAAATACATATTTAATGCCTTTAGCTGGTCCTCCTCTAAGCTTAAATTACTCATATTGAAAGCGACAACTGACGTCAATAAAATTCTGTTCTTTTTTTTTCAATATTTTAATTTATTTATTTTTGCTATTAGAAGGAAAGAAAAAAAAAACAAAAATGATATAATCATTGCGAACTGTGTTATTCAATAGCTAATATTTGTAGAAAGAGACCTCCTGTCTGCCTCTCTACAATGGCTTAATAAACATCGATTTTCTGTTCCTCTAGAAACTATGTATAAAAAAACGGAATGGAAAATAAAATAAAATGATATAAACAACCACCCCCCGATTAAATTAACCCTTAAACGTTCACTGACATCACTCTTTTACAGGGATGGAAACACTTACTCGTTTTTTTATGTTTTCTTTTTTCATATTTTCCTTTTATTTTAATTTATTTGTTATTATTTTAGCACGTTTTTCTATTTCGATTTCTATACATACATATGTATGTATGTTGTACGTAAATATATTGTATTTCTTTTTTTTTTTTAGAAAAATTTTGTTTTTATTTCATTTAGAGAGAGAGAGAGGGAGAGAGAGTCATAACATTGTGTTATGCCTTATCTTATGGAACCATTTGAATCTTATCTTCGAATATATATGTCAGTTAAAATACATTATTTTCCTTTCGTTTTTTTTAGTTTTTTATTTATTTAACTTATCTTTTATCTTCAATAACGTGGTGGTAGTTTTATTTGAATTTGTTTTTCTACCATAACAAAATATTTAAAAGATTAGATTTTGTAACTGTTTTGATGTAAAATGAAAAAACAATAATAAAAAGTAAGCATTTAATGCTTTGATAAGCCTTGTAATATTCTAAATTCTATAACATTTTCTTTTTTCAATAACCTAGAAATAGACTATTGGTACATGCATATTTATATTTGTTGTTGAAAACAAGAACAAGAAACGCAAACAATAACAAAACACCATGGAAGTAACGATAACAAAGATTTACAATAACAAAACAACAAAGAAATAGTAACAAACAACTCAACATTAACTTCTCAAAGTTACCAGATCAAAATGAATACAGTTTAGTTAGTCAGTGCACATGTTGTATGAATATTGGATTATATACCTCGAATGCCTGAAAAAGAGGAATTGTAAATATACCCAGGATAACTTAAAATTCCCATGACTTATCTCACAGTGTAATTGTTAACGGATCTTATTTTTGTTTAGTGTAACCTTTTAAATGCTTAAGGAACATCTTCCCCATTGTTTATTGGTTTACTTTAATTAATCACTAATTTAATTAATTGCTAAGAAGGTGATAAAATAGAACTGAAAGAACTAACGATTACAATATGCTCACAATTTCACATTAGATGACGTAGTTTTTCTCTTGTTACGTTTATGGAACAACTAAAACTAGAATTATTAACAAATAGTAGCAATTTGTCTTCTGGTACATTTGTACCTGTTTCACTTAGACTTGTATTTAAGCACTACGTCACCAGAAAGGAACAGGCTATGGATAAGTTAAAATGTTTACAATACAATTAAATTCCAATATGTTACCAATATGTTCCAATATGTAACGTATGTAAAAAGACAGACTGACCGATTAAACGAATACAAATCTTTTATTCGAATAAAAACCGGTTAACCGAATAAAAATCGGGTTACTGAATCGGAACTAGTTTTTAATAAAAAGTTACCGAAGCTAATAAAGAACCCATTAACAGAATAACAACTGAATTAAAATTAGTGAACCGAATACAAACAGGTTCTGATTAGTCAAGTAAACATGAGTTAATCGAATGAAAACCAGATTTTATAATAAAAATTTTTGAATTAT
>QOCX01000057.1:67823-86505 GCA_005959815.1 Sarcophaga bullata
AAATTGAACTTTAAAATTCATTACAGTAGCTAACATTCGATTCTTTTTAATTTTTTTTATTATATAATATTTTCTAGTTCAGTAATTAAAACGTTAAATGATTGGCAAAATTTTGATAAAAAAAAATTTCCATAAAATTTTGAATTGACTAATTGAGTAAAACGGCTTGCAATTATTAAAATTATCTTCAAACTTTGATAAAAAGCATTGATAAATAGTTATTAATTATACATGAAAGTATATAATTAAAACAAAATCATATTTTCATAAAAATATATTACGGAGGAGAGAGCATGAAAAAATTTAGCTAAACATTTTTCTTTAGAAGAACTAATGCATGAAAAATGCATCAAGTCTTTATGAAGTTCTTACAATTTTTTTTTTTTTTGATATTTTCAGCATAAAATTATTCTGAAAAATGGGCCAAGCTATAGCTCAACGTCCATTGAACAACTCTCATACGAGTATGCTATTCATTGCCTATGACAGTAGAACGAGCATCAATCAATAAATCGTATTTAGGCACTAGGAAGTTAACATTTGATACGTCCCTATTATTTCTTCCAACACTGTATCCGTTTAGCTTTTTTAAACTTTAATTACAAAGTATAAGAATTACTATAAACCCCAAGAAAAAGAAGAAAAAAATCTTTTTGAAAACTGAGTAGAGTCTTGAAAAATAACACTTTTCTTCAGTTATTATTTTGTTTTTTTTTTGTTTTTTTTTTTAGCAGAATTATAAGAATTCATAAGTAATTTTTTTTCTTTCTTGCAAATTGTAGTTGTTTTAAGAAAAATCTTTTCTTTTCTTTAATTTTTATAAAATGAAGTTAAGCTGGCATATCAAATAACCTCTTTCTTCGTTTGTGTTTTGTCAACTCGTTGCTGTTTTAATGGCAAAATACCAACAGCAGCAGCAGTACACAGAACCAAACAGAACAGAGAACTGGCCAGGACAGGCTCCAACATCAATCAGTTTTGATTGATTACAGTGTCGACATTGTCTTTCTTCTACAGTCTTACACAGTTTCCTTGTTTATTTACACGTAAATTTAATGATGAGTTGCATGAGTTTGCAACGATGATGATGATGATGTTGATGATCATGATATTTAATATCTACCTTCTGTACCTTAAATAGCCTATGTACTAGAGGGTAATTTTAATTCTTTTTTTTATTTTTTAATAATTTTAATTTGCATTTAAAGTACAGATTGGATTAAATAAGTTATGGTGGCTATACAAAGTTGTATATCAAGTAGTTTACATTCATGTAAGAGCCTATTGTTAAGGCAATTGTTGTTTAAGATAAAGAACACCGTTTGCTGGGACTTAATTTATTACTTCAAAATAAGAGATTTATTTTTGAAATTAGTTTCGGAAATGGTGTCATATTATATTACAAAGAAAACCATTGAAATTCCATAGTTTTCTCTACAATTTCCAGAACACTACACTTCAATTTGAGGACAAATTTTATGAAAGCAAGTAAAAAAAAATTAAATTCTTTAAATATTAAAAATAAAAACTGAAATATAAATGTCAAATTCTTTCGTTTTACATTCATTCACACATAATTGGCCATTGCAACCTTTTAGTCAGCATTACGACCTAGCTTTCCACAGCACTCATGGCAGGACATACAGTTTAAAGTCGATTCCGAACGACAGATTTTTTGAGAAACTTTACATTACAATTTTATTTACTCTCCAAGTTTTTTGCCATAAATCTGCTGAGAGAAAGCCGTCGAAGAAATATTTTTTTTATATTTCCTTTCTGTTGAATATGATCGACCTGGGCTTTGAACCGTGGATTGACTAGTAGATCGGACATTACATTGCAGACAAAATTCACTATTTAGCCGGACTAACCGTAAATGGGAACTCTGTCTCTGCAGAGGTCTTTTCTGTCGTTTATAATATAAGATTCAAATTTAAAGTCCACTTCTTCCTCTTTTCCACTTCCCATAACCTATTTTCCTAGTACCACTACAATGTACTACATGTGTAGGGGCCGTCCCCTGACTTTTTGGTCGTAAAAAAATACTTTAATTTAAAGATCCTAGTACAAGGGAAAATATCTATGTCCGTTTAAATAACGGGTGATCTTTTAACCCTTTTGGGTTTTAAAAATTAAAGGAAAAACACAAAAATTTTTAAAAAAATAAAAATGGCGGCTGAGATGTCGCTTTTCAAAACTGAAATTGAAATCGAGCAATCCATTCGCGTCCAAGATCATACGATTTGACCACAATAGACATAAAGGCTCTTCAGTCATGGAAGAGAAGATCATAGCTGTCGTTCTTTTTTTTTCATTTCAACGAAGTGTTTTGCGATATTCAAATGAATTCATTCTCCGGCTCGTCAAATTGCAAGAAAATATTCAATATTCCTTAGGAATTTAATAAATCGATTATCAAATCTTACATAAGCACTAACATGTGTTAACTTTTCAACTTTACTATCTGCCCACTGTAATGCTAAAGCTGAAGGTGGTGGTTGTTAAAAGCGGTTGCTTTTTCTACGCTCTTTCTAAGTGTGTGTGTGTGTGTATGTGTTTCTAACACCCACTGAAGCCATATTTGTTTTCCACCTCTCTTGCTCTCTCTCTCTCTCTTGTATTTATGCTTAAATGTGTATGTGTACGTTAGTGCCATTATTTACCATAAAAACAAGATTTTTCTTAATGGCTGCTGGCTGGCATAGTGTTGTTGTGTTTTTATTAAGATTACTCGGTAGATGGTTGTTGCTTTTTTTATTTCTAATTTGTTTTCTAAGAAACAAACTCTTTATTTAAGTCGGTTTGTAAGTGTTTTGTTTTTTGTTGTATTTCTTAAAAAAAATAAAAAAAAAACTACTAAATATGGTGCGCATGAGCAAAATCTGGTTTTAAATTACAATACGACGGCAACCACCACAACACAACACACCACACCATCACAATACAGTTTAAATGCAGTTTGTTTTTCTTTCTTGGTTTTAAATATCTTAAGAGTGTAGTGTAGGCAGTTCGTTAGTTAGGCAAGCTGGCAGGCAAGCAGGCATGGTTATTTAAATATTTATTTAAAAAATTTCATTTATTGTTTACTTTTCTTATAAAAACTTAAACGAGTTGGCTGGAAACCAAAAGATAAAAACAAAAATCACGATATACTATTGAGGTTTTGTTTGCATATGGGTTTTTTTTATAGTTTTTCTAAACAATTTACACAATTTATTGCAGAGTTGGCTTATATTCACGCTTGTTTTCTTTCAGCCAAATGTAAAGTATCAAATTGTTTATTTCAATATTTTCATTTCCACTTAAATTTTGTATTGTTTTCCTATTCTCAAGAACAAGGCATTGACTGTAGTTAGTCAGTTAGTTTCGATCTCTCTTTCTCTCTGTCTCTCTTTGTCATTCAGTTAAAACGTCAAATAATGTGTTTAATAATGTGTTGTGCCTGTTACTTACAGCATATGTTCTTCCCACAAAACAGCTGTTGTTGTAAGGTTTTGTTTTACAAACGCTTGAAATGAACCTCTTCTAAACGTTTTATACATTTTGCTTTTACACATTAAATGGCTTCTGCGGTTAATTATTGTTTAATAATACACACAGAAATTTCTAATAATTATTTTTTAGGGGTTATTATGATGACTTTACATACTACATATGTTTTCTGTGTAATTAATTTAATTTTTTTTATTACAAGGTCAATGCTAGGGCATGTTTTTATTTAAAATTTTATTACCATAAAGTGTAAATAATTGTTAAGGAATTTATGATTAATAAAAAGCATAAAATATTTTATTTTTGAAAATGTATGTTTAACACTACTTCTGTGTCAATTTTTCAGTTCCAGCATTCATTATAGAATGGAATTTTATACAATTTAAGAAAAATTTTCATGCAACATTCAGTTTGTATATGTGCTTGAAAAACCTTATTTAATTATTAAAAACTAATTTGACCAAGTTTGTTTTTCCAAAACTTTTACTTCTTCTAGCTGCACAATGTTTTCTTCTCAATTTTTGTAAAAAATCTCAATTTTTGTAAAAAAGAATCCTCAATTTTTGTAAAAGGCACTATTGTCAAATCGATTTTAGACAGCATAATGCGTGCAGTAGCCTAATAGCTAGTATATTGCCTTATTACACGAGAGGCCGGGGTTCAATCCCTGGCTTAGACATCCCGAATAAACTGAAATGTGTAAAATTCTATTTCCTTCAGTGACTTATCATGTAATCATGTCGCCATTAAACTGTAGGTTTCGCCGTTCTTGGAGAAAATTAACATTCACAACATGGGATGTGTGACAAGCTAGGTTGTTATGACCATTTAGGTAACCAAGCCGCTAATCTGCCACTTCTACCGAAACCCTGAAGAGGGTAATCGAGTTGTCGTGTATCTAACAACCTAAGGCTTTCAGTAGGAAGTGCTACACCAAGTTTTCTCCTGGATTTGGATAGAGTCAGAATGGTTACTGGATTAGATCGCTAACAATGATCTAAAACACATCCCAGGCGGATTATTGCGGAGTATGTTGCGATGAGGTGGAGTAAGCGACTATCGAACATCAGCACCAGCCCTTAGGATGCGGTTGCGAATCCTTGGTTAGAGTTCTTTGAGTTTTTAAATACTTTGCCGGAAGTTGACATTAGGGCTCCCCTGAGATTTATAATTAGATTAAATAAGCCGTTTAAGAAATGCTAGGACATCAAGGCGGTAGAATTTTCAGCGCGCTCTTACATTATGTGGTTGTCTCTATCCTTTTCCTACTTCTTTTATCCTTTCTCTCTCTTTCTATCTCAATGCTTATCGATAAGGCAAATACAATGGGTCAGTTCGACCCCGGTTATTTGTACTTGTTTTAATAATAAACACTCGTCCTCAAACATAATCTTTTCTAAACATGTCAGTTTATATGATTTACAAAGAAAAATTCAATTTAGTTTTATATTTTTAATCAACATTTTCAGTTACAGGCCATTAAGAATATTAAAACTTTACTGATTTATTTTAAATTTATTTTTATTCAAACGCAGTCCCATACTAAAATTTCTCACAATAACTCTGTTACAGATTGACGAATAATCAAACGATTACCAAAACTTCGTTTAAAAACTTCAAAACAGCAACACTGATACAAAATTTTCAAAATGAGAGCAACACTGGACTACGCACTAATAGCAACAACAATGGCAGCAGCAGTAGTTGAGTAATGCCATAGAAATGGCTAATCTGTGACAAACTAAAGAGAAGATCATTATTGGGACACAGTTAATCTTCTTTTTTTATTATTCTCATTGTTGTAACAACAGCAACAACTACAACAATAATGATAATGAAGATTTCAAAGATGATGGAATGAGCACATGAAACAATAAGACATAAGAAACCAACAACAATAAGATTAGACGACGCCATTTTGTGTTAAAAACAAAGAATCAAATGAATTCGAAGTTAAAGTAACAGAGTAGTAGTTAAGCAATGACAAGAGAAATAAGAAAAACAAGACTTGAAAAGATGAGCACGCTGATAAGGGTTACCAAAGTAGCAGGTAAGTGCGTCACAACGTTTCACAATAAACTCCTAAAATGTATTAAAAGTATTGGATATTTAAGTTATATGCTCTTTATTAAAATTGCACGTCAATCTGTTAAAAAAAAATACGTATAACAAATACGTGTATATGAAAATGATTATTTTAAAGGCAGCGCGCCAACAAGGTCCAATGGCCCTTACTACAATTAAAGCTCATGCTGCTTTGCTAAGGCACCTCATGCTACATTGGCGCGCAGCATTTGCTGCTTCGAATGTATTTAAAGCATCAGATTTAAATCCTTTTCTAAGTATTAACGATATGCTTATGCGTACGCAATTTTTGAATAGGTTTTTGCCTAAGCAATTGACTGACCCAAATGGGAATAATTTCACTAAAATGAAAAATCAAAAAAAGCAGATGCTATCTAATTAAAATTGAAATTTAAATTATAATCGCGTAATATTTTATTGAAAATTACAGCAAAATGAATGAATCAGAATGTTTATGTATTTTTTTCTTCTTTTAAAAAATTAAAAACAAAAGAAAATTTACTTGAAATCTATTTTCTTAATTTAATATAAAACCACTCGCCAGCTATAAGGTCAATGAAATGGCCTATGGATAATAGGAAAGAAAATAATTCAATTGATGATGATTTTGGAAGAAGAAGAGTAGAAACAGATACGAAATTTATCTTTTCCTTTTTTTTTTTAATGTATTAATTTAAAATACGAAATTTAATTGAATTATTATTGCTATTTTGTCTATCTACTGCTCAATTTACAATGAATGAATGACTAAAGTTTACGTATAACAAAAACTTTGATCACTTAAAGCGTACGTGTATTAACTATAGAGGAATAACATTATTAATCATTGTATATAAAACCATGGTGATCTCTGCTAAGTTAGCGATTAAAATCTCTCTACTTGCTCTATGATCAGATTTTTACTCTCCGGCTAATGCTCGAGCAGAGCCGCGAATTCCAGTTTTGTTACCATTATCTCTTTAATAATTTTAAAGCAAACTTTTGATACTTCACAGCGTAGTTAACTTTTCAAAACTATCAATCTGTTTAGAATTTATTCTAAGGTTAGGGTAAATTGAATGGATACCATATGGTTCTGTTGTAATGCGTACCTTTCGCATAGACTCATTCTGTCAATAATTTAAGGTTTTAAGCTATTCTTGTTCTCCATATATCCGTGAGGGGTTGAATTTGTTTGATTTACATACTAGGGGTCCGCGACCTTTTTCTCATCTTTGCACTTCAAAAGAATTTAGGGAAGATCTTTTATTTGCTCCTCTGCAAAGTAATGTCGCTGTAATGTATGAATACGTTCAAATTTTCCATTTTACCAGAAGTTAGAAGTTTACGCATTTAAATTTCTTCACACACAGTAATCATATTACACCTTGTTAATTTTCTGTCTGTGTAGACTTTTTTAATGTAATTCGATCTTTATTTATCCATATTCATGTATATTACCTTCATTTGTTTAACATTTTTTAAATGTGTTTTTAAACTTTTCTCTCAGTGTATAGTAAAGTAAAGTTTAATTATTTTCGCCTTTTATCCACGTGGAATTCATTTTATTTGATTTTATTTTCTTTTTCCTGTTATTTGTTGTCTCTTTTTACTTTTCTCTCAATTTTAAAACACATAAAAACCGTTATGTATGGAAAATAAACAGAGAAAACAAAAGAAAAAGGAAAACCATCCTTTTAAATCCAACACAGCAGTCTAGCATTTTTTTTTTACAATAACAAAAACAACAAGGAACACAACACAAAAGACAGCTAAAAACTTGACATTCAAAAACCTATTTTTTTATTTTATTTTATTTTTCCTCATTATAAACCATCTTTTATATATTTTTTGTTGTTTGTTTCAAGCCTTTTATGAATAATGGGATTCTTTGCCAGCAAGAGCCGTTTGTTTGTCTCTTTAAATCATCATAAAAAAGAGAGTGTAATAAAAAGAAAGACTTAAACTTAACGGAAATCCGCTAAAATAATGATGTTTTTTATTGTTGTTGCTATTGCTGCATGTATGCAATGCAATTGTGTGAGTACACTTATGCTCATTCATTCAATTCACATTTGAAAACATTCCTTAGTCTCTGGTTTTCATTAACATAACGACAAAAACATAAAAAAAAATTATAGAACATTTGTTAAGCATATGTAAAGTCATCCGGCCACCTTGTTATTATTATTGTTATTATTATTATTGTTGTTGTTGATTGTCAGCCATAATATAAAATAACAGTGTTTTCATCCAACATACAAACAATGCTACAGAAAGAGTTCCATTTATAAATTTCCTTACATACTAATGTATATATGTATGTGTGTGTAGTGGGTTGAAGAGCATAGAGATTTTTCTACTCTCTTCTAGGTTTTTGTTATTGTGTCTTTATGGCATTCTGAATAAAAAGGCTTGCCAGTTATTTATTTTATTTCAGAGTAAATGAAACCCAGTAAAGACAAGAGAGCATTAAATTACTTTTCAGCTTAAACAACAACAACAAATAAATATGGAAATATGAACTGCAAAAGGATATAGACATTGTTTACTTATGTTTTTACGATTAATACACTGAGAAAAAATAATGATTCTTCATAAACAAATGCTTTCCCTTAATGAAGAGTCAATTTAATTATTTTAAAGGCGGCAGTGCCAAAGTATAAGTAATAGAAATGAAAAGTGAGCAGTTCATTGTCTTTATCAATGATTTCGTATCGCTTACTAAAACTCGGTCCCTAACGGATCACAACCTGGCTTATTTTGCATACCGTATGAACTTCATCTGACCCAGTATGTGTACAACTGACCCTAATTTTCATTGTGAAGTCGATAAATCGCGTTTCTAAATGAATGAGTACGCGAAAATCCAAAGTTATTAAACTTGAAAATCAAAAATTAATCCACATGTAATACTAGAGCGTTCAATTCACCTCGTAAAACCGCTACTTGCTATGGATTTTCGGCTGGCAGCGTAATCGGTCCATCTTTATTTGAGAATGACGTTGGCTAGTAAACGGCGAGTAGATTAGATGGATGATTACAAACTTTTTTTTTTGCTGAATGGGATGACGTATACACCAACAACATGTGGTTTCAACAGGAGGGCGCTGCATTCCTCACAACTCATGCCACATTATATAATCCGCACGAGCGATTTGAAGGCATCATCATTTCTTGGGAAAGTGGTGTGGACCCATTTCTTAGGAAGTTTTCTAAAGTCGTAGGTTTATGTCAATAAGCCATACACCACAGTGGTTCTAAAATCTAAACCAAAGCCATTGGTC
The DNA here is from genome assembly GCA_005959815.1 of Sarcophaga bullata. Lineage (NCBI taxonomy): Eukaryota > Metazoa > Arthropoda > Insecta > Diptera > Sarcophagidae > Sarcophaga > Sarcophaga bullata. The sequence goes on from QOCX01000057.1 coordinate 76,667, forward strand.
CAATTGAGTATTTCGTATGCGCTTCACCCAGAGAAACTGTAGCGGGCATTTGAACGACGTTATAATCCATACAATGGCATCAATGTTTCAAACGATTAACAAATTTAGATGATATCATCTCACGCAAACTTTGTTTTCCTTTAATTAAAAGATAGGAAGCGTTTATTGAAAGTCCTGATATTCACCTATTATCGCATAAGGTGTATTGTATTTGTGGTCAAATTTATAATTTATAACCGAATATTTACTAAATTAAGTGTTTTTCATATAAGTTTACGACCTTCGGAGATTGTTTGTCTTACAGTAAGCGTTAGTGTAGGCCTGTGAGGGCGTATATGAACAGCGTTTAACCCTTTCGCGACGACAGCCGTATATATACAGCAGACAGTTGGTGTCTTATAGCGGCTATGTACATACATACATAATTGGTCAGGACTATGGATCTGGCCTCATGTCTAATAAGCCAACACACTACCTACACGACTAAGGCGACTTGAACACAGCGGCTAACGTCGTTTAAATACGGCTGTCATTAACTATTCCACTTGAGTTTTCGCGAACGTGAAAAGTTGCAAAGTGTGCCTCAGATGCACTGTTGCGAATGGGTTAAGTTACATTTTTTTTAAATAATTTAAATTAATTTATATTTTTCTAACTGGCAATTTGNNNNGGTAATTAAAATGTAAAAAACCATAAAATTTAACATTTAAAAATATTTTTTAAATGAAATCAGTTTTTTTTTAATATTTTTTTTTTAGATTTTTTTTATTAGAATAGTAATGAAGAAAACGTTATTATTTTATTAGAAATTTATAATAAAAATTTATGCACTTGTGGTTGGAACACAGACAGATATAGACAGCTAGTCAGACAGTTAAATCGTGTTTTAAAAAATTGTCAATTGTTAGCAGAGCTAGAGACAATAATAAAATTGTTGTTGTTGTGCTATGCCATCATTTACAATTCAAATGATTTTACAATTAAAGCAAAAAAAAAAAATTAACAGGTTTTTCTAAATTTGTCTTTCAGAATGAAACTAAAGGAGAAAGAAATACAAAAAAAAGCAAATTTAGAAATAAAATCATTTATTACTGTCTGTCTAGTGATTGTTTGTCGGTAGACAGTCGTAATAAATTACAAACAAAAAAGGTTTGAATATTGAAAACTAATGTTTTTTAATTGCATACAATTTTGTATTTCATTATTCTCTCGTAACACATTTAAAAAAAGTGACTTCATTTCGACATTAATAGGCATAAATATAGCATGTTATACAAACTAAAGAAATTAACCGTTAATAATTGATTTGTTTCGTAACAAAAATTTTTAATTACGAAAATTTTAACTAAAATTTGTCAATCTTTACGTGACTTTCTATAAAAGAAAAAAAATTAAATTTTTAAAACACCTGCTCAAGATTTTTTCCCTTTTTTTTGACTGCATTTCTATAGCCAATAAATAAATCTTTGAAAATCATTTTGAATATCAAAGTTTTTCGAAAAATATTAATACATCTCTCAACCATTTGCAGTTAACCTAGTCCAAAAACATGACATGTTTGTGTTCAATTTATTCTATACAATAATCGAAGACTGACATTTGTATTGCATTGCAAATCATTGTTAAATTATGCAAATTTTTTGAAATAAACAAAGAAAAAATACAAAAAAGAAGCAAATCATGGTTTGCAGACCTTAATTTAAATGTTTTAAAGCTTAAAAGAAGGTTGGAAAACATAATAAAAAATAAAACATTAACTATGGCTATGGCCTAAAATAGCATCTAGTCAACGCAACAATTTATGTAAATTGTAATAAATTGTGTACAAGTATATATGGGCGTTGAAAAATAAAATAAAAATAATGTTTGTGTCATGTTTTTATAAAAAAAAATCAAGAGAAACCAAAAATAAATCAAAAGCTTTTTAAAGTTACACTTTAGGACACCGAATGGCTCTAAGAAACCACTTAAAGTGTTTTAAAAATCACGGATTTCGTCTTGACTCACTTACATAATTAGTTAGTACAATTCTGTAGTCAGGATTACAACCTAGCTTCTTACACCACCCTTATTGTGTGTGTTAATTTTATCCAGGAGTGGCAGGACCTACAATTTAAGGCCGACTTCGAACAACAGATTTGAAAAACTTTTTTATTACAATTTTTATTTACTCTCGCCGACGTCGCTGTCTACGCAAAAGTTGGATAAAAACGCTTGAGCCTCTTGGAGCCCATTGTAATGCCACAGTTTTGCATTTTTCCTTATTCCCTTGAACATTCATGCCTGACAGTTCAATTAATTCGCCTATGTGTTAGACACCGGAATGCCTTTTACTTTCTCGGCGTAGTGCTGGGCATGTAACCAATAGATGCAGAACAGTTTCCTCTTCTTCGTGTCTACAGCTCCTGCAGAAATCGTTTAGCAAGTGTCTTAAGAACAATGCGCTTTGCATGAGTGCTTAGTAACGACTCCAACAATCAAATCGAGCGTGCTTCCTTGGAGTTTCAGCAGACTTTTTATGTGCCTTCTTTACAGCTGTAGGCAAATTTTTTTGCTTCATTCTATGTTCCTAAAAGAATTATAACGAATGTTCTTAAGGTATCCTTCCTTACTTTCTGAAAATCAAATGTAAACAAACTCAACAAACAATAATAGAAACGAACATCCATATTGAGTGCAATTCAAAGAAATCTCTTGCTCTCTTTAGTGGTGGGGTTTTAAACATGTAAACAAAGTCAGAATAATCCCCTCTTGCAGTGAAAAACTCTACTACCCTGTTTCTATAAGATGAATGGTTTCAGAAGAATGTCTGTTTGTATGGGAAACAAAAAAAATCTGTAGAATGAATGGTTTCAGCCGAACGTCTGTTTATATGTAATACACAAACAAAATTAAGCGTGAAACTACTCGTCTTACAGAAATAGACCCTAAATTAAACAAATATTTTTGAGTTATTAACGAAATGACTTGTTTTACAGAAACTTTAGGATAATATAGGACTAAAGCAAAAGTTCAGAGTTCAAAAATAAATATAATTTTTCAATAAATTTAAAGTTTAAAGAAATATAATTTTTTTTAAATTGAAAAACTTTGTGGTGGTCTCCTCAATTAAATTTTCACGTACTGTGTGTGTGTCTAAAGTCTAACAGCCATAATGTTATTATATTATCACACCTGTTTCGATGAAATCATTTCAAATTCCATGACGAATTTAAAAATATTTCAATTTAAATTGCAACAAAGCAAAAAAAAGCTGTTTCTTCGCTTAGTGTTGTTGGATTTTTTTTTGTTTTCGGTTTCCTTTTTTATTTAAAGAAAAACAAAAACAACTGCCATAGACTGAATTTTTATTTTTTTTTTTATTAATTCACAAAAAGAAAACAAAACAAATTCAAAATTTTCCAATCAAAAAAAAAAGGAAAAACTAAACAAAATAATAACAATAATAATAGACCGAAAAACAAGACAAATAATTAAAAATAAAGAAACAATAAAAAAAAAATTAAAATTTAAAACACAAATGGTGGTGGTAATATTATAACCACTCACTCACTCATTCATTCACTGTACGTACATATTGGCAAATTCGTAATGCTCATAAATCACACCACTTTTGAGTGTATTTCTTAAACAAGAAGAGACAGAAAATAACCACGAGAGAGAAAACCAACGGCAGAGAGTATCACTAAAAATAAAAACAATCATGAGTCATTTACTGTATTATAGTAGAGTACAGCGGACTTCTTATTGATGCCAACACCATCTCTTCTCCACACTACAGCACTAAATAAAAAATAATAAAAGAGTTTTATTTGTACAAAAAAAAAAGACATTCTTCTTCTTGTTCTTGTTTAACTTTCAAAACTTGTTTCTTCAAATCATGATTAGTGACAAATCTCTGAAATGAGTACTAAAAACAATGCGAGCAAATGTATTAAAAATAAACTCAACAGCAAAATCGGCAAAATTTAAAAAAGTCAAACAAAGAATAATTCTTATAATCTTAATAATTCTTAAGCGTTACACCAATAACAACAATCTATTATTTCAATAGCAAGACAAGGAAAAGATAGAATAAAAAATATTCAGAAATTATAAGAAAACAGTTCAAAATCCTTCAAAATTTAAAAAGGCCTTGGTGGGTGCACAATGGCTTCAATTGAAGTCTGTAGATCCCTTATATCCTAAGTTATTTCTTTTCAGTCTCAATCAAATATTTTTTTGTAGCACGTCTACAAAACCTTTCCTTTATCCTTTTTTTATCCTTTTTTTATTATCCTTTTTTTTTGTTGCTTTCTTTACAATATTTATTTTTAATATTAATTAACCTTCTGTTTAATTAATAATAATATAATATAATATTATGGATTTTTATCACAAATAAAGTATTGTATATGTTTTTAATGTAATTTGCTTAATTAGATTTTCCTTCTGAAAAAAAAGTGATTCTCATAATTTAGTTTTAACCAGACAGAACATCAATGCCACTGACAAGTACAAACCAGACAAAACATGCATTTTGTTTAATTTTAATTTAAATATAAAGTATCTACTATAAAAAAAAGATAATACACAAATTTTTGGCCATTAAATTGAAATATTATTTTTTTTATTTTAACGTATTAACAATGTGAAATGAAATGGTTTTTATGTAAAATAAATAAAACTTCAAAGTAAATAAAAATATAAAAAGAATGCAAAATATAAGAAACAAAAATGTAAATAATTAAAAACAAAATAATTATTGAAATTAAGAAAAAAATAAATTAATTATTGAAATAAGCAATAAAAAGAATAAATATATAATAAATAAAATAAATTATATAAAAATGAATAACAAAATTAAAACGTAATAAACCTAAATTAATTAAAAAATATAAATAATTAAGATTTCAATCAATAATAATAAATAAACAAATTACAAAAATAGAAACAAATATAATTGAGGTGACAAATGAAAACAAAAAAGGAACAACAAAAAATATAAAAAATAAAAAAAGAAATTATTAATTCTTAAAATCAAATCAAATAGATAATTTTATTAAGAAAAATAAAGAAATAAAGAAAAAGTTAATTATAATAGAAATAAATGAAGTTAATAAGAATATTAGAAAAATATAAAAAAATATAAAAATAAAGAAATAATAAAATAAAAATAAAATAAATAAAATAAAAATAAAATAAAATAAATAAAAATAAATTTTAAATAATAAACAATAAATACACAAAAAATAATAAAATAAAATTTATAAAATTAGAAAAAAAAATGAAGATAATCTAATGAAATAAATTTAGAAATAATTTAAATAAAAATATATAAAATCAAGTATTAAAAATCGTTAAAGCATATTGAATTAAAAAAAAAATATATTTCATATAATTAAGAAAACTATCATAAATTAGTAACATATAAAAAATTAAAAAAAAGAAATAATACAATAAACAACGATTAAGAATATAATAAATAAAAGGAAAAAAATTAAAAAAATTACAAAAAATAAATAAAATGAAAATAAATAAAAAATAAATAAATAAAGAAAAATTAATAAAAATTATTAAAACAAAATAAATAAATATCGATATAAAATTTAAGGCAAAGTAAAAAAAATATAACCCCTAACTAACATTTAAAAAATGCTTTTATTCACTATTCATTAATTATTGAAATAAGCAATAAAAAGAATAAATATATAATAAATAAAATAAATTATATAAAAATGAATAACAAAATTAAAACGTAATAAACCTACAATTAATTAAAAAATATAAATAATTAAGATTTCAATCAATAATAATAAATAAACAAATTACAAAAATAGAAACAAATATAATTGAGGTGACAAATGAAAACAAAAAAGGAACAACAAAAAATATAAAAAATAAAAAAAGAAATTATTAATTCTTACAAATCAAATCAAATAGATAATTTTATTAAAGAAAAATAAAGAAATAAAGAAAAGTTAATTATAATAGAAATAAATGAAGTTAATAAGAATATTAGAAAAATATAAAAAAATATAAAAAATAAAGAAATAATAAAAATAAAAAATAAAATAAATAAAATAATAAATAAAATAAAATAAATAAAAATAAATTTTAATAAATAAACAATAAATACACAAAAAATAATAAAATAAAATTTATAAAATTAGAAAAAAAAATGAAGATAATTCTAATGAAATAAATTTAGAAATAATTTAAATAAAAATATACTAAAAATCAAGTATTAAAAATCTTAAAGCATATTGAATTAAAAAAAAAATATATTTCATATAATTAAGAAAACTATCATAAAATTAGTAACATATAAAAATTTAAAAAAAAGAAATAATAAATAAACAACGATTAAGAATATAATAAATAAAAGGAAAAAAATTAAAAAAATTAAAAAAATAATAAAATGAAAATAAATAAAAAATAAATAAATAAAAGAAAAATTAATAAAAATTATTAAAACAAAATAAATAATATCGATATAAATTTAAGGCAAAGTAAAAAAAATATAACCCTAAACTAACATTTAAAAAAATGCTTTTATTCACTATTCTTATTATAAAATACAAATTTTAACAGGTTTTTTAAATTTAAAGGTATGCTTTAAGCAAAAGAAATATTTGACTTAAATAATCGAGCATTTTATCAAAAAAAAAATTTTTTTAAAGGCAATACAATATTTGATTTTAACAACCTAACAAGTTTATTATACTTTTTGTATTTATTAAAAAAAAATTTGTTTTGAATATGAAATAAAATTTATTTGTGTTCTAATTCTGATAAACGAAGGTCAACATCTCAACTTAAAAAAAAATTTTTTTTGTTTAAAATCTTACACAGTCATTAAATAAGAAAAAATAATTTTTTTTGTATGTGCATTTGAAATAAAAAAAAAGGAAAAAAAATTTGCCGAAAGTTGTAAACATTTGAAATTGAATTGAAAACGTGAAGGTATTTCTCGCTGTTTATTTATATTGTAGCGGTTTTTTTTTTTTGATATTTAAAAATTAACAATAAAAGAAAATATAAAAAAAAAAAACAAAAAAATAAAATAAAAGAAAATAAAATTGAATTTAATTTGTAATTTTTACAATGATCAGTTTTTTTTTTTCAGTTCTATTCTAAACGTTAAATGTCATTCACAGATTCACCTTAGAAAAATTAAAATGAAAAAAAAAAATGAAATAAAATAAAAATCATGAGAATAGAAAAACTAAAGAATTAAAATCAAATCGTTTATAAATAACAGCTGTCTGCTGCTATTTGACATTTAAAATGTCAAAAGTGTAAAAGTTTTGAAAGAAAAAAAAAATTAAATAAAACACGTCAGACACGTAATGTAGCGGAAAATTTCTGTGTGTTCAAAGGCGTGAGAAAATAAAATTAAATGAAAATGTTTCGCGCTTTGAAATGAAAAATTAAAAAATATCGGAAAAAGGTTAAAAAATAAATTATAAGAAATAATAAAACACGAAAAATTTATTACAAATTAAACTAAAAATTTAAATTAAAATTAAAAAAAAAATTAAAAGTCAATAAGAAAGGACAGACAGAGAATGTTCATCTGATCTCCTCGTTATTATTAACCCTGATGTCTAACAAGGACGTATCGTATTGCCTTCATTTCTAGCCTTAACTCAGCTTAACTTACATACTTAGCCATTACAACCCTTCAACCAGAATTACAACCTAGCTTCTAAAATCACTAATGCTGTGTAACTCATTTCGAGCTCATTCTCATTTCTCAAATTCGAACGACAGAGTTTTAAGAAACATTTAAATGGCAATCTTATTTACTCTCGGAGTTTTTGCTAGAAATCTGCTGGAAGGCAAGCTCTCATAATAATAATCGTTTAATAAATCAACACATTATCTGCTAAACTACGGCGACTATAAGTCTCTGGTTACAAACAGAAATTCAAATCCATATATCTATCACTTCCCAGTATTGCAACATGTTCTTAGGAATTAAAAAAGATGAAATTACAATAACAACTACATATGTAGATAAACTGCAAAATGTAGAAAAAATACAAATTCTAGAAATTGCCAGAAATGGTAAACAAAATATCGTTGATAGTCAGTAGTGTTAAGAAGAAATAATTACAACAGATAAAAATAAACACTTTGATTTATTTCAAAATTGCAATATTCGCGTTTTTAAAACATAAAAGAAAACAATTTAAATAATTTAATTTTCTTCAAGTATAATCCATTAGAATCAATATTACATCGTATATCGTTCATAAACTGTCATTCCTTATATTCATAATTTATTTATTAAAAAATAAAGCTACCAACCAACTTCTATAAAATGATGTCAGATGTTGAAGCTGATGATGGTAGAAGAGATAAAAAATATTTCAAGGTTTTACTATTACATTATTAAGTGTAGAAAAACAAAATAAATTAATTATGACCGTTAAAAAACAGAAAAAGGGTCTGGTAATTTAAAAGGGTTTCTAATGTTTTACAAGTTATTTTTCATTGTGTGTGTCTGTTTTTATTACAATATTTGGTTTTTTTATTTACGCACTTCAAATTGTTTAAACAATTTAATGTGCGTAATTACACGTTTTTTTTATTATTTGTTTGTTTGTTTGTTTTTGTAAGCAGGCCTAAAGCAACACTTACTTGAATTTTTTATAAACATTAAAGTTTTTAAAGTTCCGGTTTTATTTTAAATGGTTCATTATTTTTTTTTTTTGGTTTTTTTTTTTTGTTTTAAATCATTGTCAATGTCAATGTTTTTTTTAACTTTTTTTTAGTTTGTTTAATTTTATTTGTGAACTAAAAATAAATATATTTTCTAATGTTAGGCTTTTTTGTATCTTTGCTTTATTATTTACAAAATTTTTCCAGTTTTATTTTTTATAGTAATATCATATTCCGTTAGTCATATTATCAGTTGTTTGAAAGCAATTCATGATTACTTTTTATTCATTTTTTTATTTTTTTTTTATTATTTAAATTATATATCGTTATTTAAATAATTTTTTTATTTTATTATTAAAATTTTGTGGTTATTGTATACGAATTTATCAGTAATACCACATAGAAATTTACGATATTTAATCTATTTTAATTTTTTGAAATAGGATTTATAAGTTCTTTGATTGTATTTTTAATATCCTTTTTGCTGCTTATATAAAAGTTTTATTTTAGTTTTATTTGGTAATTATTTTTGTTTTTTTTAGTGTTTTTATATTTTTTAAGTTTATTTTTTAAATTTTTGTATAATTAGTTTTATTATATTTTTTATATTTTAATTTTTTTTTTTTTTCTTACAATCAGTAATCTTTTTCTATGGGATTTAATTCTATTTTGTTTTATTAGTTTTTAGTTATTATTTAACATGTTCGTATTTTTAATTAAATTTTTATTGAAATTTAAAATATTATTTCTGCATTTTTCATTATATTTTTAAAATGTCATTGGTTTCTTATTTTTTTTATTTAATACTTGTTTATATGTATCTTTCTTTAATTTTAAATTAAGTTTTTATTTTTGATTATTTTAGATTTTTTCTAAAGCGTTAATACTTTTTTTATTTTCATATTTGAGAATAGTTTTCCTATATCAATTTTTATTTCGTCCTAAGATTTCTAATAACATATTTTAAGTAAGAATAATTTATAACATTGATTTTAAAGTTTATTTTTCTTTTATGTTTATTATTTTTTACATAGCTTTCCAATTTAATTTTTTAATTGACTTAAATTTTTTTTAGCACATTTTTCAATATTATTATTTTATTTGATTTGATTTGATCCCATTAAGTGTAATTTTTGTTATTAATTTTATTTTTTTAAACTAATTTTTTTTACCACATTACTATTTTTATA
>QOCX01000057.1:86846-104195 GCA_005959815.1 Sarcophaga bullata
ACTTGTTCTGTTATTATCTATTTCTAATACTTATCTTATATCTTTTAAGATTGTTCTTCAAATATTTTCCTTAACTTTTAAATTTTTAATATTTATGTATGTATCTAAATAATTTATTATGTTTTCATTGTCTTGTTCTACATTTTTTCAGAATTATGTATTTGACAACTATTTTCTACTAAGCTTTTTTTTATTATTTTGTATTATTATTTATTTTTCTTTTTATATGATTTATTAAAAAAAAAATTATTTATATAAGTAGATATATTTGCATATATAAGCATGTATGTATATTTTTTTTTTTATCAAAATTGCTTATTGATTTATACGGTTTTTAAATATTTTTATTTTTAATAATTTAATTGGTTGAATTCTCATATATTTATTAATTATAAATTAATTTCATAATTTCTCTTTAAGAATTTGTTTACAAATATTTATTATTATTTTAATATTAATTGATGATTTATTAATGTTCACATATATTTTTGCTTTTGTTTTATATACATTTTTAAACTTATTTTTAATTAATAATTACTAAAATCAATTCTCTCTAAATAATTCTCTCTACTGTTTCTTTGATTTTAATTCTTTTAATTTAATTATTAAAATTCATATAGTATACTTTAATGGAAATTTATTGTGTTCTTAATGTTGTTTATTAAAAACAATTTCAAATTATTATTTTTAAATTATTTTATTTTATTTAATTTTTTTTATACAATATTTATTAATTTCATTTTTTATAAAATTAGTTTATTTCTCAATATATTTTCGTTTTTATATTTTATTTGAATTTTTATTTGAATAATTTTATTATATTTATTAATTTAATTTCTTCTCGTTAATATTGAAAATTTGAAAATTCATTTTATATTTCCATAGTATTATAAAATTTTGTGTTATCTTGAGGTCATTTTTGTTTTGTTTTGTTTTTTTTAATCAATTTTATTATTATAAAATTTATTGAAAATAATATATTCAAGTTTAATGATCTTTAAGAGCAATTTTTCATTTTTTTAAAAATAATTGAAAATTTTTTATTTTCAATAAAGAATCATTGAATCCATAAAGATTGGCATTTGATTGATGTTGTCTTCTTTATATTATTTTATTTATTATTTTTAAAAGACCTTAAACCTGTTTGATTAAAAGTTTAAAATTCTATTAAATAAAAATATGAACTTAAAATCGAAATAAGGTGCCCCAGTAGGTTATTCAGTAGAGTGTAGAAATTTTAATAGCAGAGGTGTGGATACAATTCCTAACAGAGACACTGCTCTGTTAAGCTTGTTATAATTACAGTTTCATTTTTATTAAAAGACAATTGTTAATCGATATCCTTTGAAAACAATTCTCAATTATACATATTAAATACACCATATGAGTTTTCGAATTCTTTTACTTTCTCTAATATTTTCTGGATCTTTCTACCATAAAGATGTGTTTTCCATTATGTTACATTCAATCTGGTTTTATCTGATAAATTTTCCATTAACATTTAAAGTCAATAATCATAATAAAATTTATAAAAATTATTGATATTATTTTAAATACTTCTACAAAAAAAAAAAGAAGAAAAAGGTAAAAAAGAAAACAAACAAAAATTAAAAAAAGCAACTTTGTATCGCGGCATTTAATAATTATATATGGTAACAAAAGAAAGAAAAAAAATCATGAAAAGTAAACCTGATTCAACACCAGTTTTCAATAGAAAATAATAGACTTTGAAAAAGAAAAAAAGGAAAAAAAAGCACCAAACCTCTTCAAAGTCAAAAACAGGTCTAAAGAAACATCTGCTCTTAAGCCACCAACACCAAATGAACCAACACAACAGCCATTACACGATCATCAATAAACAAAATTTAATAGATTTTATGGATTTTTTTATTATTAAATAAAACGATTTTCTTTTAATACAACAGCAATATCTTTTCAAGATATCTCTAAAATTTCGAAATCCACATTAGTTTTCTTAATAAAACATCATTTTTAAATTTAAATAAAAAAATTAAAAAAATTTAGGGCTTCAAACAACCAAAAATAAACCGGAAAAACAACCAACCTTTATGGTAATTTTTATATGCCTTTTTTTGATTATTATTTTTGATGCTATTGTTGATAAATACGAAAAAAAACAACAACAAAATTTAAATCAAAAATATAAACCAAAATAATCTTATGCTGCCGCCTCTGTCTCTTATTTTTTTTTTTTTGTTTTCAAAAGATTTCCATTCGATTTTCTTTTCTTGTTAATTCTTTTCATGTTTCGTTCAGAAATATTATTTCCAATGGATTTTTGTTTAGACCACCAAACAAAATAAATAAAATTTTAATAAAAACAAAAAACTAAAAAAAAGAAGAAAAAAAACAACAAAAACAAAAATCATTAATATTATGTGCCATCAAAACAAGTGTATCTTCACTGTATCTCTTCTGTACGTCAGTATTTGATATGGACGTTGTTGTTTGTTTGGAGAGTCACCGGCAAACAGATTTTAAATTTTGATTTTGACGCAGTATTTAACGTCAACAAAAATTTTTTGTTTTGTTTTCCCAAACGTCGGTAGATTTCCTCTAAAACTGTTTAACACTAAAACTAAACAGAAAAACTTATTTGCAAAGTCAAAAATAAATAAAAAAAAATGTGAAGATTTCTCAAGGTTTCCTAAATCATAATCAATAATTTTTTTTAAGCGGTAATAAATTTTGTTTATATTACTTATCGATAATTCTTAAACTTTTAAACATTTGCTTTAAAACAAAACAAACATTTCTATACAAATAGATGAATAAAAGAGAAAAATAGCTTCTTTTTTGAAAAAATACATTAATCGATAAATTTCGATAACTTTTAATTACAGTTAAATTTTGATTATTTTCAAAAATAAACTGTTGTTAACATATTTTTATAACTTCTAAACGTTTCAAAATTTTACTTTACATTTCAATTTTTTTTATTCTTATTGTGTTATTGATAGCACAGTAGTAAATACCTACGACCAGTAATAAAGCACTTCTTAAATGATTAACTGAATTCACTGCACAAATTTAAATAAAATGGAAAGTATAGAGCGTTGTTTATGCCTAAAAAGAGGAGAGTACATGCAAAACATTATAACACTTCTGTAAGTTTTTTCTGTCTCAAATTTTAATTTATTTTCTTACGCACCAATGGATTTAAAACCGATTTTCGAAAGTCAACGAAGCAAAACATCTGTTGTTTATCCTTTTACCCCTCATACCCTAATAAAGATTTATTTCGATTACAAACTATAACGTTGTTAGTGGAAATTTAAGTCAAAAACAAATCCACCCTTCATTTAGCCAAAACGATATTTATTCGATAACTTACCGTTTTAAGTGATCTCTTTTATTATCTTCACGTACAACAACCTGTGTTTCTTGGGCTATTTGTCCAAAACAAACGTTGTTGGTCTCTCGTACCATTTTTGTTTGTGAAACTTCATGGAGGCGAATTATTTTTTAAATGGGCGCACTCCAAACCCATTCAAAAATTTTTTGTTGCAAAAACAAAAATCGTCAATTTTCGATTATTTGTTTTGTCATCATTATCATCCTGAACATGATAACGATTATTTTATTAACCCGATAGAATAATTTTTTTCCGTACATTAATATTCTATTTTATTTTTCTTTATTATTCGTTTTATTAATACTTTTCTTTTTTTTAATTTAATTATTATTTATTTTGCTTTTATTTTATTTCCTACTTTTCTCTGCTTTTTCTGTATTCGATTTTCTTTATTTTTTTTCAATTTTCTGAATAAGACAGAATGTGATTCATTTATATTTCATATTCTTTTTTCATTCAAATATTTTATTGAAAATATTTTACATACAGGAGACGCGGTGTTTTTACCGGTTATCTGCAATGAGAAGAGAGAAGGAAAAAAATAATTATTGAAGTCTGTTTTGAATAAATAAAAGTATAATTGAAAATAACGTACTTAAACCAGCCAGTGATTAATAATTAAAATTAATTTTTTTTATCGACATTTTTGTTCGTCAGAGATTCAATCGAAAAAAGTATTGTTTTCAAAATTTATCGCTAACAAATTACTATCGAAAGTTACTGATGACAAATTGTTATCTGAAATTATCTGTAAAAAATTTGTATCGAATTATAATTACTCATTAACGATCGTTACGAAAATTATTACAAAAACTTTAAATAGAATTTTCGATTACAAATTAATATCGAAAGTTACCATTACTATTAAAGTTATCGACATTTATCTATTTTATTAACTATTAAAAGACAACGTGTTCTTCATAATTAATGATACTTATCGAAAATTGTCGTTTCGATAATAAATTGTGATCAAAATATCAATTATTGAGAAATATCTATTTCAATAACTATTTATTATAAAAAGTTTTCACGTAAAACATTTATCAAAGGTTATCGAAATATATTATCGAAGGTTATCGATAACAGTCTGTCTTCGAAAGTTATTATTAAGAATTTTTATCGATAATAATATTATATACTTTATAATATATACAATTTATATATTGAAATCTTTACGATAAAACATTTTTGAATTTTTGAATTATTCAGAACTGTAATCGTAAATATTCGTTATGAACATTTTCAACGTATTGGCGCAATAAGATAATAATAATAAAATTATTAATGATTTTCAATAAATTCAATTTTTAATTGGAGAAATCTTGTGTTATCGATCATAATTTGTATTCGATAAGTTTCACAAAAAAAATATTTCAAAATATTAAAATTAACATCTTGGTATTAGCTCTCTGCAACATTGAAAAATGTTAACGAAGTAAAACTTTAAAATCCATAACTTGGAACACAAGAATTCTTTAAAACCTCTTTGAATCGTTTATTAATATCCGACATCGTATAGCAAAGTATCATTTCTTAATCAAAAAAAAAAAAAAAAAAATTCTTGTGGCCATTTTTTGTCATCATCACCACCACCAGTACTACCAGAGTACTGCTGCTGCTGCTGACATTTTTCGTTGGTTTTGGCGAACTAAAACGAAACGAAGAAATACAAGAATCCCAAATACGAACGAACCAATGCTTCTTCTGTTTATTTTTCTTGTGCTGTGCTGCTGTTAAAGCTGACGGCAATCGATGAATGTGATGGTGGTGGTGGTGCGAACCAAAAATATCACACGACAAAATAACTACAACTGCAGCAGCAGTTTGAGTTCAAACTATACGCTTATGGTTAAAAAATGAAAAAAAAAACACAATAACAAAAATAATAAGAAATAATCATAATAATAAAAAAAAAGAGTAGACGGACATAAACAGAATCAACGTGTTTTTTTTCCACGTTATTAACAACACCAAAAATATACACACACGCATAAACATTGAAGCAAAACAAACATGGTTGCTTATAACAACCAAATACTCAACCATACACATATCGAATGAACGTTTAGTCAGCCAAACAGCCAGCCAGCTAAACAACGCACACAACAGCACCATCTATACTTACTCTTGTGTATTGTATTTTGTACTGTGTTGGGTATAACATTAGTTGGTAGCCCCTCTGCTACAGCGTTACCATATATGCATGCATATACATACATGTATACACATAGTCACATAACAAATATAAAATTCTTCTTAAAAACGTAATATGAAATTTGACAACGTAGCCTGTTTTTATTTATTTTTTTTTGTTTTGCTTTGTGCGCCTTCGTTGTGTTGTGTTGTATTAAGGCAAGCAAATGTTTTTGTTGTTGTGTCTGTTTTTTCAGCATTTTTTTTTCTTTTCATCATGTTTTATTTGTGTGTTAGCATGTGTGTGTGTGTGTGCTGACTGAAATTTGACAACGTTGCTAATTTGCTGTTTTTATAATAATTGTTGGGTTTTTTGTTTTCTTCACCTCCCTGCTTTTTAGTCTTCACTTAAGTTGATGCTTCTTCTTATTTGGTTTCCATTAGTATGCAGTATGTCTAGTAAGTGTTTGTGTGTTTGTGTATAGATTTTATTTTGCTTGCATGTGTAAGACAGAGAAGAAAAATAAAATAATTTTTTTTCTTTCATAAATTTTTGTTGTAGTATAGTCTCAAATGTAGTAGTAAGAAAAGAGAGAGAAAGCAATGAAAGAAAATATCGAATGGTTTCTACTACAGTTGGGTTATACGTCCGTCCATTCAGCCAGCCATATGTAGTTTTGTGACGACTACACAACACACCACGACGTTGAATTTGGATGATGGTAATGGTCATACTGATGATGATGATGATAATAATGGTGTTGATGACGAAGACGACAACGTTCATTTTGTATTTGTTGTTATGCTAAGAGGGTATTGTTGTAGAGTTGTTTTTTCTTCTTTTGTTTTGTTTAAGTTTTATGGTAAATGCGTTTACGGGAGTGTGTGTGTGTGCGTATTTGTTTCTTTTTCTTTTCTGTTATAAAAACTAAGCCTTGCAGCCCCGTGTGTTTCTCCATTTGTTTTAGTCGGCAATGGGCAAAAATAATCACAATAATAAAAATCATAAAGAAGAAGAAGAAAAAGCAACAGCATGTGAAGAAAAATATGTGTAATACGCCAGAAAATTGAGGATATTTTCTTTATTCTTAGCACAGAACGGACGAGAAGCGAGAGAACAATAAAATTACAAAACTGCCCTTAAGATTTTCAATATTTTCGTTGAGATGCAGGCAAATATTTGGGAATTTAAAAAAAGATGAAAAATTGGACGAATTTCTTATAAAATATTAAACGATTTCCAATTTCTAAATTTAACAAAAAAAAAAAAATGTTATTTCAAATAAATAAAACTCCCAAAGCAAAATAAAACTAAACTATTGAAAGATTTTCAAATGATTTGCTAAAGCATTTTTAGTTATCGATTACAAATAAATGCCGATAATCATTAAAATAAGATATTGAAAAAAATTAAATTAAAATATTCATAACTTACGGAGATTTTCCAAAATGATCGATAATTTTCAAAAATATAATACTTATTTAAGCCAGATTTTATTTATAAAAGCATAATTTTGATACAAGAAGACTATTCAAGCCCTAATATGGGTTGGGTTTTCAATGTGTGACACAAGTTTTAGATTGCCTAGTAAGTAGTGAGTTGACTTATTAGTTAAGAAATCGAAATATGAAAAAAATATTTTTTTCAGCGACTTTGAAACTAGTCGTTGGAATTTGACCCATGGGTGGTGTAAGGACCTAGGTTGTAATTTTGATTAAAGGGTTGTAAATACGAATTAAGTTAGTAAGTACCATTAAGTTTAAAATTAAAAAAACCAATGAATTTAATGATTAGCCATGGACAATTGTCAGAATTATCGATAACTATATAAATAAATAAAAACAAAATATTTAAATTGTTGAAAACTTATTGCAGTTAATATAAGAAATTTAAAAATTGCAAAAAAATAATCAATTTTATTCAATAACTTTTTTCTTTTATACAAAAATTTATTTTTCTGTTTGTAGAATATCAGTTTATGAAATATTTTTTATGCATGTGCTCTTTGTACTAAAAAAAAGTATACAAGTGTGCGTGTGTTTATTATTAAATAAAATGGAAACACAGCTCAACTCTAAATAAGAATTTCATTGAAATCCACATTTTTTTAAAAATCATGAAGGGTTGCTCTGCCTGCTTTGCTAAATAATTGACTGGTAGATTACTACCCATGCTAGTTTTTTAAAGAAACAAGGGGAGGGAGAGAGAGAGAGAACAATATACATGTGTGCATACATATATATATGTATATATATATATATGAAATGAGAAAATAAAATTATCGATTCGAAAGGCAGTTAGCACGTTTAGTCAGGCAGTTAAAATATAGAAATAAAAACAACACACCAAGTGACGTTAACGTTATATAAAATTAAAAAAAAAAAAACAACACACACATACCTACCTACCTACATACATAAATTGCTACATGGCTACATTTACTATTCTTATTGCTATAGGAATATACATATGTATGGTATTTGTATAACAACAAAAATAAAGAGAAGAGCAAAGAGAACGATAACAAAAAAAAAAGGCCACAGCAAGTATTTTGTAGCTTTACTTTATGTTTTCTTGCTTTATTTTGTCTTTCCTTTTATTTATTAGGAGTGTATAAAAGTGTAGCTTTGAATTTGTAGTTTCAGCAAATGCGCAAACTCACTGCGACCACACAAACATACACACACTCACACACAAATACATTATTTAATTTCAATGAAAAAAATAAACCGCTCTCCACTCTTTTTGTTTTTCATTCTCTTTGCTTTTAACAAACATATGCTGCACACAAAACGTACACACACAATCTTACAAATAATTCTCCGTTTGTATACCCTTTTTTAAAATAAAGGAAGGCAGGCAGGCTAGCTGGTTTTATTATGTTTACAAAAATGTTTTTTGTTTTTTTCTTCTTCTTCTTTTTAATTATTTTACCCATTATGGGCATTATGTGTGCATGTGTATGTTTGTGTATTTGTTACTAAATAAAGGTGTTATTTTCGCATTGTATCTGTGTAGTCTGTTGGATTAAACGCAAAACTACAGTTTTTTTTTTTATTTCATTCGTTTATTGTGTCGCTTGTAGTTTGTAAAGGTTTTTAGTCAATATTTAGGTGCGTCAGTTTTCAGTTCAGCTCCGCTGCTAATACTATTGGTGTGTTGCATATTGTTGTTGTTGTTTCTCTTCTCGTCATCATTTATAAACAGTGACAAAGAGAGAGAGAGAGAGGGTGTCTGGTTTTTATGTTATTTCATGTTTTTTCTGTTTTTCATTAAGGTTTCTTTGCTGTGCAAGAAAATTTGTAACTTTAGTCTAACGTGAGCTGTCGATAGGAGGATATCTTTTTTTTGGGGTTTTTGGGAGGCATAGTTTCTTAATAATATTCTCTAATAAGTAGGAGCATTTATCGATTAACTTATTTTTACACATAAATTTTGGTTTTATTTTGAGGTTAAAATTTTTGTACAAAAAAGTATGCATCTGAAGGGAATTTTTAATTTTCTATGTGCTAGACTGGAATGATCGTTTGTATTTTATCTGGAAATTCATCAGATTCGTCGTTCAGTTTAAAGTAATGATGAGCTTTGTTAACAGTTTGTTATTGAAGTTTTTTTTTCTACTTTTTTTTAATAACATTTTAAAAAATATTTTGTTTAAGAACAAGTTTTGTTGTTTCTCTTGGTTTGTACGAATTAAAACCTAAAATTTTATAAAGATTCTTGAGTTGATGTTGTGCATTACCTCTGAAATATTATACCAGTGCTGTCATGTAAAAGTTATTCATTTTTCGGTTACAAAAGTGAAGTTAAAAAATGGTTATAATGGTTGGATCTTAAGGTTATAAGTGCGAAAAATTTGATTTAATTGGTCATTACAACCTTCTAGTCATGATTAGAAATTAGTTTTTCAATATCACCCATGTTGTGTGTTTTAATTTTTTCCATAAGTGAAGGAGCATACAATTTTAAGTCAACTCCGAACGATAGACTTTTGAGAAACATTCCATGGCAATTCTATTTTACTCTCAAAGTTTTTGCCAGAAGACTGCATCTGCTCATGTTTCGTTGTGTTCGATATATTTAAGCTGGGGTTTGAATCACTAATAGGCCAAACCACCTACTAGACTACGACGACTTCAAATGTGCGAAATAAAATGTATAAATGACCACCTTTCTGGCCAATGGATAACTGTTACTTTCAAATGCTTCAACATTAGAGAAAAGAATTTAACGTTGTCAAATTGCAAGTCGCCAAAGCATGAAATTATTTTTTCTGGAAATTTCTCTGGCAAAATATCCAGAACGCTGGTTGAGATGCTTCTTTGATGGTTTAGATTTTCCGTCGAGAGTTGACATTAAGGCATTAGGCTGGTTGAGAGGTGCCAGGAAGTCAATGCGGTAGTGTTTTCGGCTCTCTTCATTTTTTCCCCCAAATTCCTATTTCTATCCTTTCTTACTTATTTTCTCCCTTCTTCATCCTTCTAACTCTTCTTATCTATTTTAGAACGAATACAATACGTCAGTTTGATCTCGGGCTCTATATGACAAGTCCTCCAAGCTGAGCTTCTTAAACTGCATTGCTAAAAAATTTTGTTCGAAAAATCAGCAACAAAAATCTGTTTCTCGAGCACCCAGTAGTTGTAGTTTGTGTTTAAAATCCAATTGTAAACTACAACGTAATAAATAATATGATAGGTCCTAGCAGATTCCTGACCACACCTGAACCCCTCTGCAGTACCTTCAAGTCTATTAGCACAGTCGTAGCACAGTCTATTGATTATAGCGATCATAATCGGCCCGTAGAAAAGTGGTTACGTTGGCATCATTACTTTTACAGACAGATTTTTAGGCGTTCTGGCAGTTTAAACGAAAGATATTTAGCAGCTGACAGTCTTAGAAATGGTAATTGTAGTATGCCCACTGCTAACTTCTCGAAATAATGACTGTTTTCGCCTTGTTTATGACAGAAATGATATTTCTGCACAGCTTACTGCAAGAGTGGTCGTATATTTGAGCTCATAGCACTTTTGGCACATGACTTTAAGCGCTGGGTACGAAAAAAGGCTATGGAGTCTTTTCTGAGGCGGTAAAAAATAAGTCAGCCAATCTGCGTTCCGAGGAAACCGAAAACAGAAAGGAAACTTTGTTGGGAACTTCTACGATACAAGGATGATCTTGGCGATATGCGGACTAAAAATAGCTGCTTAGAAACGAACAAATTGCTCTACCGAGTTGAGATTACTTGGAGTTTAGAAAATACTTTGCTAGATCCTAATATTCCCATACAGAACTCAAAAGATGGGAAAAAAACTTCAAGTTTCTTTGATTTCATTGCTACGAACAACAGAAACACGTTAGTGTTTGATGGCTATGACTTGAAATGGTGTATCCCTCTTGTTCGCCCTCTTGGGACAAGAGAACCCATTATGGTTGCATTTAATTTTATCGCTTCAGCTTCTTCACCTTCTGTAATGTTCTTGCCATTTTATAAATGATTGTAGATTGTCAAAGATTAAATGGAGAAAATTTTCTTTTTCTTGGCTTTCATTCCTCAGCTGCGTTTTCCCCACTATTTTAAAGCCATTAAAGTAACGTGATGGTGGTGCTGGTGTGATGGCAATCCCAACAACAACGACAACAGCAACAATGTTTGCAATTGTTTAGTTTTATTAGACATCTTATGGCTGTTAATGTGAATGTGGATGGCTTTGCAAACATCTTTTAGTTGCTGTTGTTGATGTTGCTGCTGTAATTTTCCTTTCCAAGTTGATACATTTGGTGCGGTTCAGTTCAGTTTGGTTTGGTTTGCTTGTCTTTCTTGTGAAAATAAACTTTTTTTATTGTTATTATTATTGTGGGGATTCATTAAATTGATATACTACGGGAAAGAGTATAATCCAACATACATACATACATACAGACTGAATGTTTCTAGACGAACGCAAACTCATTTAAGTACTGTGGTGGTATAAATTTATTCATCTACAGCAGCAGATATTTTCATTATTTTATCGTACATGAAGCGATAAAGGGTGATACTTAGGAATCCATTTGAGAAATAAATTACAAATGTGAGTGCTTGCAAGCTCCAAATTAAATATGGAAAAAAGTTTTGAATGAAAAGTCACCAAAAATTGGCGACCTGATAGGTTGCAACAACTAGAGGAATTTCAAAGAAAAAAAAGAAAAAGAAAGTCAATACTCTGAGTATCAATAATAGAGCAAAAGCATACTAAACTCCACTGTATTTCCTTTTCCCGGATTTCACGAAGATCTGCGATACCATCAATAGCGCTGACAATATGGGTGCTGCAGAATGTAATCCGAATCATCAGAACCATGAAAGGCGATAATTCAAAACTAAGCAAGAGCGTCATGAGCGCTTAGATTGTCACAAAGGAAACGTCAGACAAGGTATTGGGTGCTTCAGAGCTTGCAAACCTTCATAAAGGAAGCATCAGGCTAATCATTTCTTATCAGAACTGTAGTAAAAGAAGAGTACTCAATTATCTCAACCGTTCAACATAGTAAGCTGGTTTTGCTATTTAGGAGGACAATCAATCCTGTCAGTTCTGGTGTTATCAGCGTGACAGCTTTCCAAGAAGTCTACTATTCTGTGACTACAACAGAAGAGTTGATAGAACTGCCTGAGGTGGATAAGGTTAATTGAAACTCAACCCATTTCCGAATGTGTCTGCAGTCTGAATAACTGAAAAGTTGTCAGATTTTCAGAGAAGGTAGAGAAGGAGAGATTCTCTCTCTCCTGTATAGAAATACTTAAACAACTGCAGTTTAATCTACTCACCCTGTTTTTGTGTCATTATTTAAAAGCGTACAGGAAGAAGAAGAATGAAGTAGTGAATGTATGAGTTTTTCTGTAGAATATAGACAGACCATGAAGTATGAGGAAAAGAATACCAAGCAAATGAAGAAGAACTACCGAATGGTCGTTTGCTTGAATGATTTTGGAACGCAACAAAGTAAAAAAAAATGAAAACAACAACAACAAAAGAAAAACCTAGAAATTCTTTATCGTCTTATGCTGCTGCTTCTTCTAATGGTTTTAGGAACCTAAAAAAGAAACGCGTATTATATTACGCTACAACACTACTACTACCCCACTACTACAGCTACAACTTCATTCTTTATTACTGTTTTAAACTCTTTTTGTTGCTCTCTATCTCTCTCTCTCTTCTGTTCTTTTGCAAACTTCTTTACTTGTTTTTAGTACTTCTTTTGGCTGCAAGTTCTTCATCATCAAATTGAAGTTGTGTCGAAACAGTGCTGCCAACTACTTCAATTACAAACATTACTAAAACAGCTACGTATGGCTATGGGTGACTGGCTGGCGGCGGGAGAACTGTTTTGTTTGAATGGATGAGCTGTTATAGTGTGCGATGATTTAGTTTGATTTACACAGGCGAGTATCAGTGTGTGTGCGTGTAAAAAAATCGTCATCATCATTGAGCTAAAGCAGCAGGAAAAAGTAGTAAACATTCTGTTTAATGTAGTTTGAAAACAACATACCATCAGCATTAGATAAAGAAAGATGGTGTTGGCCTTATACGGCCACAAAACTACAAACGGCGTACCAGAAATACTTCTTTTTTTTTACTCTTTTTCTTGTTATTGTTTTTGCTAAAAACGTCAATGTGTACGTGACCGAGTGATTAAAAAATAACGCCAATATTACCATCTATTGAACGGCTATTTTTTATTTTTCTTGTTGTTTTTTTAACTTTTATTCAATCAAGTAACCACAACGCAGTAAGAAAAAAAAAGAATAAAACTACGACGTTGAAAAATGGGCTGATGGGTGGATGTGGGTGTGATCATTGTAAATTTAATTTTATTTTAAAAATTGTGAAGTTAAACAGAATTTGAAATGATTTTTGTGTTATCTTTCTCTTAATGGAAGGAAGACTAAAGGCTAAAAAGGAACTGATTTTAAATTAACAGTTTTACATGAAATTTGTGCGCTAAATGACCACTTGTAAGCAAAAGGAGCTAGGCCTAGACCCATATCCATGAATAGCTCTGATGTGATGGTTTCGTGGCGTTTTCACGTTCTCCGCACTAACACAGGAGTTTTTTGGCGCCATCGATATTTCTGACTGTTGTCCCAGTGTTTTAACGTACTGAAACATTATTTCAGATACATATAATTGTATTTTGTTGCCTGTGTTGGCTGTAGTCTCCTGATTTCCATATGCACGTTCCGTGGGCGTTCGTCTACTTCTAGCAATAGTCTTATGGATTATTAAAGACAGCTTCGAGTTCAAATCACAGCAATTTGAGCAACTAATTGCCATAAAAAACGGCAATGTATAACTCTAGATCACGCTACTCATGGGTAAAATAAAACATATACGAGTGATGCAAGAAGGAAAGAAGTAATCCTTACAAGATTACGTAGCAGTATCTTTACTTAGTAAAGATAGTACAACATACTTCAATACAAAATATTCATCGATCTGTTCAATAAATTCCATTTTTATATAATGAGCGGTAGGTGGTGGGACCCATTATTGACTCGGAGCGATAGATTTAAAGTACAAAATCATCCCAATTGAATATTTCATTTAACTTTGGACATTTTCTGTGCTTTTCCTTAAACTACATTAATTCTCCTTTTCAATTTTCAACAAAAAATTTTTTTTTTAAAAATCGCTTAAATGCTTATCATATTTTCATAATCCTTGAAATACCCTTTATAGCATTTTACAGTGCAATTGAATTTTTTGATGGCATAAATTCTTAATGGCTAAACGATTTTAAATAAAATTCCAATAAAACAAGAATATTAACAAAATTTATTGCTAATATATACACAATAATAACGAATAACGAAAGATTTTTTTTTGTATTTTGTTTTGTAATTATTTTTCTATTTTTTTTTTTTTTTGACACACGAAATCCATGTGTATTTCGAAAACTTCATGTGTTGGCATTACAAAATCAAAAGAAAAACAAGAAAAATCTCTCTCTTTATGTATAGGAATATTTTTAAAATAATTTCTTGTGTAATTCTTCTTTTTTTTTTCATATTTTTTAGGCGGTTTTTTCTTTTTTTGTTGTTTTTCTTTCTTAATCTTAGCGTTGGTTGCTGTGTTGTTGGTAAGAATATTATTTACGTGTATTCCTGTTGTGATTATTTACGTTTCAAATACAGGCACACACATACACATTAAAATTTTAGGCAGAGTGGTATGGTATTGTGGCACAAGTAAACAAATGAAAAAGAGCGGTTGGTTGTATGGTTGGTGGTGGAGCGGAAGTTACAAGAGAATGAGGGTTACAAACATCATACTACACTTTTTTGGTTTGTAGCAAAAACAAATGAGAGAAATATAAGTACACAGCGTATAATATAAAAATAATAAATGTGACTACAACTACATTTCATATGGCAAGTAGTTTAACCAGTTTTTGTTGTTTTCTTTACTACAAAATTGTACTTTTATACAGCTCAGCTGTATGTAGTTTGTTAATGTATTGTTTACATATTAAAAATACTCTCTATGCCATTAGCGTGTCTCTTTCTCGCTTGCTGAGTAGCGTAAGTCTAGCTCTTTCGTTTTCGTGTTTCAAGCTAAATAATAATAAAAGAAAATGAACGAAAAACAACAAAATAAAAGAAAAACAACAAAGTAGTTTTTCAACTTTATCTATATCATTAAAAATGAGTAAGTGTATGAGAGAGTAAATGCAGAGACAGAATGAGTATGTTTGTGTGTGTGTGTGTATCTGCTGTGTAAATACATTTGCTATTGTTTATTTTAATGCAGTAAATGTTTGTTTGTTTGTTCGCTGTTTGCATAGGGAAATCATTTAATGTTCCCTGGATTTTTATTCGTTTTTTTTTTGCTTTCTTATTTCTCTTCTTTGTGTATTATGGGGGAGATGTCAGAGTAAATGTCGCTTGGTTGGCTGACTGGATGGTTAAAATTTTTGTAGTTTTTCATTTTTAATGACAACTGCATAAAGTCACACATATAAACACCAACACATGAATGTTAAATGTAATAAAAATAAACAGCATTTTTTTTTATTATTTTCTGCTGCTTTAGTGCCGTATTTTTTCTTTCTAGTTTTTTTTTTTCATTATTTTTAATACACCTTTATTTTAACCTCATGCATATGCACACTCAACATATGCATGTACATATGTGTACATATACACAATGAATTAAATTTTTTTACAGGTTTGTAGCTCAACTACAAAACATCAGATATACAATTTGTAGCAGCTTACGTTGTGTAAGTGTATAAGCGTAAGTGTATGTTGCTTCTGTTTTTTTCTAGTCGTTCAGATGAAATTTCGTTAGTGCTTGCTGTGCCATTTTTGTCGATGGGGTTTTATTCGTGCACTGCAGTTTATCGTTGCCTGACGTTTCGATTTATCGTTTACGCAGACAGGCGTCTTTGTTTTTTCCATTTTTATTTTTTTTTCTTTTGATTTTCTAAGTGTATTTTTTTTATTTAATTTGTGAGCAATTTTTTTTTCCTTTCGGGGTTTTCGGTTTTTTCCACTGTTAGTTAATGAACTTTTTTTTGTTCTTAATCACTGGCTTTGTTCGTTTTTTCTTTCTTTTTTTTTAATAATTATTTTAAGAATTTTTTCTGTAAAATTTTGCTTGTGCTGCTTACTATACTTACATTTCTTTTATTTTTTTTTTTTGCTCTTTTTAAGTATATATTTTTCTTTGTTGTTTCATTACAATTAGGAAAAAATATTGTATATTTTATTCTTAATGTTTGTTTTATTATTATTAATATGTATTAAATTTGTTATTCAGATACATTTAGAAATTTACTATTTGATTTTTATTTTGAATATTTGTTTATTATTTTTTTTCTTATTATTTATATCTCTTGCACTCTTTTTTTATTTGAGAAAAAATATAATTAGTTTGATATTACTGTTTTCAATTATTATATGCATTTATTATTATTATTTTAATTATATCTATTTTTTTAATTACTATTGTTATTACAACTACAATTTTTTTCATATTGCACTTTTCTGCATTATAATTTATGCCTTCTTATTGTATATATTATTTTTATTATTTTGTATTTAATTTATTTTTAATCATATTAATTCTTTTTATATCCTTTAATAATCTTTATTCGTTTTTATACATTTTTATTTGTTTTTTATTCTTAATTTTTTTAAATATTTTTGATTTTTAATAATTTTTATTTTATTAATTTTTAATTATTTTTAAAATATAATTCCATTATTAGTTTAAGTATATTTAATTATTGTTTCTTTTATTTTATTTTAAAATTCGGTATTCATAGTATTTTATTATAATAGTTTTGCAGTTAATTTTGTTTATTAAAATTTCCAATTGGTTCCTATTTAGTTACCAATTTTCAAGATATATCATTTATTTATTTATAAGTTTTATTTAATTTTAATTATGTTTATTAAATTATTATTATTTTTTTATTTTTATTATTATTATTGAAAACATTATTTACTGGGCAATTTTACAAGAAAAAAATTTGTCACGAAAAAAGAAATCATTTTTTTCTTTTTGTGTCTGCGATATTAAACTACGTCAGTCTAAATATTCTGGGTTTCTTTCCCCATTTTATCAGAATTCTAATACCACAAGTATTCTAATTCGAAGATTAATTGCTATGCTTTAACAGTAATATTGGCAATAGGGATAATTTTTTTAGGTTTTTTAACACTCGTTGATCTGTAGAAATATAATTTATATTATATTATATCATTCCATTCCAATTAATAGAACATTTTCATTGTGTTTATACGTTATGGGTGGTGGTGGTAAAAAAGTATAAATGCGCCAGCAAAAATAACCAG
>QOCX01000057.1:106101-233285 GCA_005959815.1 Sarcophaga bullata
TTTCTTATAAAATTTCCAGGCTCGATTTTTAAATTTTCTTGACAAAATTATTTTAATTTTTGACAACTTTTAATTTAATATTGTTTTAAATATTTTATTTATTTAAATTTACTAGTAAAAACTGCAATTTAAAATTACTAATTTTTTTTTTTGACTGGCTATTATTTAATTTTCTTTTATACTTATAAAAAAAAAATTGAATATTTCCAGTTTGCTGTTTTCAGGTTTTTATAAAATTTTTATTTAACAAAATATTGTTGTTTGTTACAAAAATTGGGAAAAAAAAATTGATTTTTAAAAAATTAATTTAAAATAAAAATATTTTTTCTTGAAAACAGATGATTTTTGGAAAAAAATCAAATTTACATAAAATTAAATTTTGAATAGTTTTCTAAAGTAGAAAATTATTCTGGGGCGTTTAATTGTTTTATAATTTTAACAATATTAAAAAAAAAGAATATAATAAAAATATTTTATTAATAAAAATAAAATAATAAAATAATAATTAAATAAAACTTTGTTTAAAAAAAAAAAATAAAACAAAATTAATTAAAAAAAGAACTTCAAAATGGTAATTAAAACAAAAATTGAACTAGAATATAAAAAAAAATGGAATGAAAATGAAAAAAGGTTACTAGGAAAATTTTAAATTTAAACTTCCTTTAATTTTAAATTAAAATTATTAAAAATTTTTAACAGGCGTAAAATCAAAAAAAAAAAAAAAAAAAAGAACTTCGGTTATTTTCTAAAAATTTAAAAAGTTTGTTAAACAACCGTGTATTTGTGTAAATTGTGCAATTGTTTTATTAAAAAACAAAAAATTGGTAATTTTTTTCCTCAATTTCAAAAAACTGGTTTGATATTTTTTCTAAAAATGGGCAATTTTTCGGTGATATAATAAAAATTTTAAAGAAGTTATTTTAAAAAAAACTTTCCTTCATTTTAATTTATACCATATTTTTGGGATGTTTTAAAAAAGAATTTTTATCAATTAAAGAAAAAAAAAAAAATTGTGGTTTATTTTTTTGGGCTGGCGGCATTAATTACTTTTTTACCCACCACCAACCATTAAAACGATAACCAGACAATGGAAAAAAAATGTTTTCTTTTAAATTGAATTGGAAAATGATATAAATAATATATTAAATATTTTTAAAATTTCTAACAAGGATCAAACGGTGTTAAAAAAACCTTAAAAAAAAAAAAAAATTATCCTTATTTGCCAATATTACTGTTTTAAAAAAAAAAGCTAGCAATTTCTTCGAAATAGAATACTTTTTGTTGGTATTAGAAAATTCTGATTAAATGGGGGAAAAAGAAAACCCCAAAAGAAATAATTGTTAAGACTGGAACGGTTAGTTTTAATAATTCAAGAAACTCAACAAAAGAAAAAAAAAAATGATTTTTCCTTTTTTCTGAACCCCAAAATTTTTTCTTGTTTTAAAAAAAATTGGCCCCAGTTTAAAAAAATAATTGTTTTCAAATTAATAATTAATTAAATAAAAAAATTTATAAATAAATTTATTAAAAAAACCATAAAATTAAAAAAAAAATTAAAATAAAAAACTTTATTAATAAAATTATGATTTATATCTTGAAAAACTTGGTAAACTTGAAAATAGGAACCAAAATTGGGAATTTTTTAATAAAAAACAAAATTTTAACTGCAATTATTATAATTTAAAAAAAATAACTTATGAAATAACCGGAAATTTTAAATAAAAAAAAAACAATTTAATTAATATTTAACTTTAACTAAAAAATGAATTATATTAATAAATTAAATTAAAATTAATAAAATATTTTTTAAAAAAAAATCCAAAAATAATTAAAAATTTCTAAAGATAAAAAAAATAAAAATTGTAATTAGAAACGGAATAAAAGATTTATTAAAAAAAAAAAAGGATATAAAATAAAGATAAATATGATTAAAATAAAATTAAAAATAACAATAATTTAAAAAAAATAATATAATACATAAAAAGAAGCAATTAAAATTTGTATTTAATTTGCAAGAAAAATCAAATATGAAAAAATTGTTATTGTAATTTAAAAACAAATAGTAATAAAAATAGATATAATTTAAAATAATTTAAATACATAAAAATGCATTATAAATATAATTGAAAAACAAAGTTTAATTATTTTTTTCAAATATTACTTATTATTATATTCTCAAAAAAAAAAAAAAATAAAGAATGTGCAAGAAGATATAAAAAATAAATATAAAATAAAAAATAAAAAAAAACCAAATATTTCCATAAAAATAATAAATCAAATAAGTAAATTTCAAAATGTATTTCTGAAAAACAATTAATACAATATAAATAATAAAAATTAAAAAAAAACAAACCTCATAAGTATATAAAAAAAAACAATTTTTCCTAAAATAATGAAACAAATATCAAAAAGAAAATAATAATAACTATAAAAAAAGAGCAAAAAAAAAAATAAAAAGAAAAAAATTTAAACAAAAAAAACAATTAATTAACAATTGAAATAGAAAAATAATTTTTAATAATTTTAAAAAAAAACCTCAATTACAAAACGAAAATAAAAAAAACAAATAAAAACAATAAATTATTAATATATTTATATAAAATATAAAAAGAAAACAATCCCAAAACAAAAAATTAACAATTGTTAATAATAATTAATTCCAATAAATTTTAATTTTTTTTTTTATTGTTAATTTAAAAAAAAAAATTTAAATTTCAAAAACCATAAAATTAATTCCTTAAAAAAAAAGCTAATTATTGGCAGAGGAAAATAATAATTTAATATAAACAAAAATTACAAAAAATTAAATAAATTTTTATAATTTTAAAAAGAAGTAAAAATAAAATTTAATTTTTAGTTATCATTAAAAAAACTAAAAAAATTACTTTTCGAATTCAAAAAAAAAATCAATTTTTTACTTTATGCATGTTTTTGTTAATATCTTTGCCATAATAATTATCTATTCATAACAAAAAAAAAAATAAAATATAATGATAAATAAAAAACAAATATTAAAATATATAAATTAAGAATTTATGAAAAAAAAAAGCTAATTGAAGGGTAATTAATACACATATTGCAAAATATGTTAGTATTATTTTAGGGTTATACGCAAAAAACTTAAACCCTTGTAAATCAAGAAAGTTGTTTAAATTTAATTTTTTATGGAAAACCAATTTAATAGGAAGGGAAAAAAAAACAAAATGTTCTCCAATAGTTTTGATTTTTGTTTAAATTAAAAAGGCTTTTTAAAAATAATTTATTAATATAATAATAAAATCAATTAATTTTATTCCTATTTCTTTTTAAGCCATAAATTTAAACAAAAAGCCAAGCTAAGGGGAAATTCTTTAAAAAAAAAGCCGCTTGCCTTGTAAAACAAACTTTAAAAAATTAAAAATACAAACAAAAGAAAAAAAACTTGCAATGTAAAATTAAATAATTATTATTTAATATTAATTTTTCTTTTTATCGTTGAAGAAAAAAAAAGAAAAAATTTCGAGCTTAACTTTACCGACAAATAAAAACGCCAAAAAGAAATTTGCTGATAAAAAAACGTTAACAAAAAAATTGCAATAAAACGGGCGGTTTTTCGTATTGAAATTAAAATTAAAAAAAAAATGAAAACAAGAAATAATTTTTTAATTCTTCCCAAAAGTGTTCTATAAAAAGAATTTTTGTAAGAATAGTTAAGCAGCCACCAAGCAAAAAATTTTTAAGGAAAAAAAAAACAAATCTTAGAAAAATAATTTATTTAAAAAAAAAAAAAGAAAAGAAAAAAAAGAACGAACAAAAGCCAGGTGATTAAAAGAACAAAAAAAAAAAAGTTCATTAACTAAACACAGTGAAAAAAACGAAAAAAACCCGAAAAGGAAAAAAAAATGCTTTCAACAATTAAATAAATAAAATACACTTAGAAAATTCAAGAAAAAATAAATGAAAAACAAAAGACCTGTCTGCGTAAACGATTTTTTAAATCGAAAAACGGTTCAGGCAACGGATAAATGGCAAGTTTGCACGGGAATTTAAAAAAAACCCCAATCGGAACAAAAAAATGGCCAAACAGGCCAAAAGCCCCACAACCGAAAAAATTTTCAATCTCTGAACGACTAAGAAAAAAAACAGAAAGCAAACATACAACTTACGGGCTTCTATACAAACTTAACCCACAACGTTAAAAGGGCTGCTACAAATTGTTTATTAATCTGATGTTTTTTGTAGGTTTGAGGCTACAAAAAAAAACCTTGTAAAAAAAAATTTTAATTTCATTGTGTTATATGTTACAACCATTATGTTTTACATTGGGGCCATTTAATTGTTGAGTGTGCATATGCATGAGGGTTTTTAAATAAAAGGGTATTAATAATGAAAAAAAAAACTAGAAAAAAAAAAAATACGGGACTAAAAAGCAGCAAAGAAAATTAATAAAAAAAAAAAAAATGCTGCTTATTTTATTTAACCAATTTAACACATCATGTGGTTGTGTTTAATTTATGTTTGGTGAAACTTATTTGGCAGTGTCATTAAAAAATGAAAAAACTTACAAAAATTTAACCAAATTCCAGGTTCAGCCCAAAAACCCAAACGACATTTTACTCTGAAAAACATTCTCCCCCAGTTAATTACACAAAAAAGGAAAGGAAGAAATAAGAAGCAAAAAAAAAACGAATTAAAAAAAAAATTCCCAGGGAAAACTTTTTAAAAATATGATTTCCCTATGCAAAACAGGGCGACAAAAAACAAAACAACAATTTACTTGCAATTTAAAATAAAAACAATAAAGCAAAAATGTATTTTACCAAGCCATATTACACAAAAACACCAACACAAAAAAAACATAACTTCTTCTGTCTTCTGGCATGTAACTCTCTTCATAACACTTACTTTTCATTTTTAATGAATACTAGATAAAAAGTTGAAAAAAACTAAACTTTTTGTTTGTTTTTCTTTTTTTGATTTTTGTTGTTTTTTCGTTCATTTTCTTTATTTTCATTATTTAAGCTTGAAAACCAACGAAAAAACGAAAGGAATGGAGAAAAAACTTACCGCTTTTTACTTTCAAAGGGCAAACGAGAAAGAGAACACCCCGCAATGCATTTAAGAAGTTATTTTTAATATGAAACAAATTAACATTTTAAAACAAAAACTACCTACAGCCTTTAGCTGTATTAAAAAGTTAACAAATTTTAGAAAAAAAACAAAAAAACAAAACTGGTTAAAAAACTAACTGTGCCATTATTGAAATTGTAGTTTAGTCACATTCATTATTTCTTTATATTTTATACGCTGTTTTGTACTTATTATTTTCTCTCATTTGTTTTTTGTTAGAAAAAAAACCAAAAAAGTGTAGTATATGTTTGTAAAACCTTTCGATTTTCTTTTCTTGTTAAAAAACTTCCCGGCTTCCACCACAAAACCATACAAAACCAACCGCTCTTTTTTCATTTGTTTTACTTGTTGCCCAAACAATTAACATACCAAAACCTTCTGCCTAAAAATTTTAAAATGTGTATTTTGTGTGCCTGTATTTGAACGTTAAAAAAATATCCCCCAACAAACCAGGGAAATACCACTAAATTAAAATAAATTTTACCCAAAAACAAACCAAAAGTCAAAACCCAACGCTAAGATTAAGAAAAGAACAAAACAAAAAAAAGGAAAACCGCTAAAAAAAAAATATGAAAAAAAAAAAGAAAATTTACCACCAAAAAGAAAATATTTTTAAAAAAAAATATTTCCTATTACATAAAAGAGCGAGAGATTTTTTTGTTTTTCTTAATTTGTTAATGCCCAACAACATTGGAAGTTTTCGGAATTCAACAACATGGATTTTCGTGTGTTCAAAAAAATAGGAAAAAAAATTAAATTACCAAAACCAAAATAACCAAAAAAAAAAATCTTTTCGTATTCGTTTTTTAATTGTTGGTTCATAATTATTAGCAAATAATTTTTGTTAATATTCTTTTTCTTATTTGGATTTTTTATTTTAAATCGGGTTAGCCATTTAAGGGAAATTTTTTATGGCATCAAAAAAAAAAATTCAATTGCCACTTGCTTTTAAAAAAAATGCTTTTATAAAGGGTATTTCAAAGGATTATGAGATAATAAAAGGCATTTAAAGCGATTTTAAAAAAAAAATTTTTGTTGGAAAAATGGAAAGAGAATTTTAATTTGTATTTTTAAAGGAAAGCAACAGGAAAAAAAATGTTTCAAAAAAGTTAAATTTGAAATATTTTCAAAAAATTTGGATGAATTTGTACTTTAAAGAATTTTCTTATCGCTTTCCGGAGGTCAAATAATGGGTTTTTTCCCACCAACTTACCGGCCTTCACTTAATAATAAAAAGAATTTTTATTGGAAAACAGGATCGATGAATTATTTTTGTATTGAAGTTAGTCTGTTAAAACTTATCTTTATAAGTTTAAAAAAAAGATACTGCCTTTACGGTAATTCTTGTTAGGGATTACTTCTTTTTCCTTTCTTTTGCAATTTCAACTCTATTTATGGTTTTATTTACCCTGAGTAAAGCGTGATCTTAGAGTTATACATTTGCCGTTCTTTCAAGGCAATTTAGCTGCTTCAAAATTTGCTTGTTGAAATTTGAAAACCTTCGAAAGCTGTTTCTTTAAAATAAATTCCATTAAAGGGGGACTATTGCTAAGGAAGTAAGACGAAACGCCCACGGAAACCGTTGCATATGAAAAAGAATCAGGAGGGACTAACAAGGGCCAAAACACACGGCAAACAAAACAGTGTATTATTGTAATCGAAAATATGTTTTTTCAGTACGTTAAACACGGGACAAACAAGTCAAGGAAAAATTATCGATGGCGCAAAAAAAAAAAAAACTTTCTGTTGGTTAGTTTGCGGGAAGAAACGGTGAACAAAAAACGACGGAAAACCATTCACATCAGAAAGCTATTGTTTTCCATGGGGGAAATTTATGGGTTTCTTAGGCCTAGTCCTTTTTGCTTACAAAAGTGGTTCATTTAAAGGCGGGCACCCAACAGAATTCATTTTGTAAACTGTTAATTTAAAAAAAATCAGTTTCCTTTTTTTAGCCTTTAGTCTCCTTCCATTAAGGGAGAACAGGATAAACAAAAAAATCCAATTTTCAAAATTTTCTGGTTTAACTTCACCAATAAAATAAAAAATTTAAAAAAATTTTAACCCAAATGGATCCACCCAAAACCCCACATCCCCCACCCAAAATTCCCAGGGGGCCCATTTTTTTCAAACGGTCCGTAGGTTTTATTCCTTTTTTTCTTACGCCCGTTGTGGGGGTTTACTTGGATTGGAATAAAGTTTTTAAAAAAAAAAAAAAAAAAAAAACAACCAAGGAAAAAATAAAAAAAAATTTAAAGCCCGTTTTCAAATGGGATGGTTTCTAATATTGTGGCGTTATTTTTTTAAGTCGAACTCCGGGTCCAAAAATATAAACAATTTGTAAAAAAAACCATAGTGTCTCAAATAATAAAAACAAAAATAAATGTGAAAAATACATAAATTACTGCCATATAAATTATTAAAAAAAAATGTCGCCTTATCCCTTATCAGAACCCTTATCTGATCCCTTTACAAACAAAAATAAAAATATAGCTTTTTCAAATTTCTGCCTTAATTAATTTTCTTAAAGTAATTATATTTTAAAAAATTGTCTTAAATATACGTATTTTACTTACCCTTTAAAGTAATCCTTGGATAAACATGTAAAAGGCGTAATTTCTTTTATAGAGTCCTGGTTTTTTGAACTGTTTTTATACAATTATAATCCGTTTTAGTATTTTAATTTAAACAAAAAAACCTCCAACAGACCAGGTTGCTAAAACAAAAATAATTAATAAATAAGAAAAAAATATAATTTTTTATTTCCCTTCGAAAGAACACGCGTTGAATTAAAAAAAAAACATTCTTTTAAAATGAATTGAAAGATTTTTTTTTTCATTTAAAACTTTTAAACACAATATGTTTATCAAATTTTTTGCACAAAAATATAAATTTATTAATTTTTCTTTTTAAATAATAACAGAAATATAATTTTTATTTTAATTAAAATTTTAAAAAAATCTGATTTTATTAAAAAAAAAAAACGCAATTTTATTTATTTTTATTATTAATAATTTTATTTCTTATTAATTACTTTTATTTATTTTATTTTTTCAATTTAAACACTTTAATTTCAACTTTAAATTACCATTTCTTTAGAATTTAAAGCGATTTTTTCTTCATTCAGTGTGGCATAATTTCCGATTTTCTTTTTTTGATTTACTTTTGCATAAGATTTTAAGCGATTATTTATTCTTGCTTTCTCATTTTAATTTAAACCTTTAATTAAGGCTTTAATTATTAATAATTTCTATGCTGTTAAATTTTTTTATTTTTATAATAAAAAAAAAATTATAATTTTCACTGCATTAAATTTTTTAACTTTAATTTTCTTCCTTCTTCATTTCTCCTTATTCTCTTGCTCTTTTTAGGGATATTTTTTTAATTTTTCTTATATTCGGTTTTCTTATTCTTCTTTTTCTTATTAATTTTTATTAATTATTGAAATAATTTCAATATTTTTTTTTTAATTTATTTATTTTCTATTTTTATTTTTCTTTTTTGGTGTTGTTGGTTGTATTTGCAACATTATTTATATTTTGTTATTGTTTTTTAAAACAATTTTCATTAATTTACGTGGATGTATGTATGTATGTGTGTGTGTGTGTTTTTTTATTTATTTCTCAATTATTTTTCGCTTTTGCTTTGCTTTGCTTAATGCTACTGCTTCTTATTGTTGTTGTTATTATTATTTGAAATTGTTTTAATTATATTTTATTGTATTATATTCTGCTGCTGCTTCTTCTTTCGTTTCTTTTCGTTTACATTATTTATTCTCAATTGTTGTTATTTCTGCTGCTAATGATGATTTTCCCATTTGCTTGCTATTATTATTATTATTGTTGTTGTTGTTGTTGTATATGTAAACGCTTGCTTTTTCTATACATTTTTTTTTTTATTTATTTTCCACATTTATTTACGCTTGCATATGTGTACATGTGTGTGCGTGTATGTTTGTTTTTCGTTTTATTTTTCTTACTTTTTTTTATTTTTTTCGCTGTGAGATAGATAACTTTACATATACATATGCACACACTTTAACTTTTATATTTTTATTAAATAGACTTTTTGTATTATTATTTCTTTCTTTCCTATTGTTGCTGTTGTTATTATTTTGTGTTTCTTCATTTATATATATATATATATCTATATGTATATTGTTGAGGGGAAACAAAACAAAAAACAAAAACGCGTATGTAACCGTCTTTAGCGATGCATATTCAACGCGATTTACTCAGTGACTAAAAGTGAAAATTCAAAAAATTGTATCTGTCGCATTATCGAGAGAATAAAAATTCATAAAATAACACACAAAAACACACAACAGCAACCAATTAGACATCTGAGATACTGAGAGCCAGAGAATGAGAGAAAATTTATAAACACAAGCAAAGCAAAGGCGCGCAAAAAACACTAAAATTCAATAGCCGCATTTTTCCTAATTCTCTTTGTTACTCGCTCTCTCTCTCTTGTTCTGTCTTGCTCATTTACTCATATACAGTGTTAACACTTAATAATAAGAAAACATGTGGATAAAAGCGTTTTTTTTGTTTTGTTTTTTTTTTTTTGAGAAAAACGTGTTTGAAATCCAGGAAAATTTTTATTTATAAAATAAATTGTAAATAACTTTGTAATTTCTTAATAGATTCTTATGGAACTTTATTTGTTTAATGTAAAGGAGTTTAGCTTCCAGTATATGTAAAGAAAAGTTGCCAGATTTAAATGCAAATGAGGTTAAAGAAATTTAAACTTGTTCATTTAAAGAAGAATTTAAGTTTAATTTTTAAAGATTAGCACTCTTCTGACCTTCTTTCTAAGCAGAAATATAAGTTGGTGGCAGTTAGACAATCAAATTCTGGCCCAAACTAGGGTATGGAAATGCTGCTATTTTGTGATGGCGTAGACATTATTCGGGTTTATGAGTCAAAGGAAAATTTGGGATCATTCAGTGGTAATGCTTATATGGGATTCGGTACAAAGCTCGTAATTTCCAACATTTTACAGGGCATAGTTAATTTGGTTTGGCTTCAGTTAATTTGAATATTATCCACTATTTTGTTATTTTGTTATTATCCACTCTCCATCGCACAATAGCGATACTCGCAGGCCACTTTTGGTAGGTATGCCGAGTGACTTACCATTCCGGCAAATGACTTTCTCAGGACTTGTGTTTCCATTCTTGTTTCAAAAAAATACGGAGTAACCTCTCACTTTGTGATTTTTTTTAAATGATTGTCTGCCAAAATTTATTAAAAAATAAATACTTGTAATAATTATAAATCTCATGATCATTTTATTTTCTTTCTTCATAAATTATGCGGGTTTTCTTTATCTGTTCTTAATAAAAACAATTTTTTCCCCATAGGAGGCCTTTTTCAACTCTAAAGATTTCGATTCATGAAAGAAATCTTTATTTTTTTTTTTGGTTTAAACATGTTCTTGTATATTGTATGTTGGTTGTTGGTATACAATACCATATATATTTAATTTTTCTTATTTTTTTCTCTTTTTTGTTATTTTTGTTTATTATCATTATGATTAAAGTGAATATAGTGGAAGAGTAGAATAAAATTTCAAATGCTTGTGTGAAAATAGTTGTTATTTTGTTTACTTAATTTGTATCTGAAAGATACAATTTTTAATCACCTCCGCTCTCTTTATCTCTCTCGATATTTTTAGCTCATAAAAATTTTACTCATTTTCGCTCTCAGTTTTACTGCACATGCCGGCAAAACATTAAGTATTGGTTACAGATATTTTCACAGTTTTTCAACGAATTTTATTTACATTTTTTCAAAACGAATTTTGGCATTTTTTTTTGTTGAAAATTTTTGAACAAAATTGAATGTGAAAAGAAAAATCCCTCATAGTTTAGTTTAGGAAGTGTTTTAATCTGTAAATGAACCAACAACAATTTATCGCTTGGCCTCTCTGTTTCTTCTTCCAAACCTTACTTTCCAAAACAATGCATTTGCATGAGTTACAGCCATTCCCTGAGTGTTGTATGTGAAATATAATGTGGATCATAAGGTTTTTTTATAGGCGGAAAATTTCTTGATTTACTTGCACAGCTAAGCTGTGATTGGATCCGACATACGTGTTCGTGAATGCCGCGTATTTCTTAGGAAAACTATTCGAATAATATTCTTATACGGGTGTCAGGGCAAAGGAACTAACCAAAACTATTGTCGAGATTATAGTCTGCGGTATGTTACAGTGCATTGGTATTCCGATTGTCTCAGTTAGACTAGGTATACGCATGGAGTCCCAATTTCATTGGAAGCAGAAAGGTACGTTCTAAACCCTACTAGACCTGTATGGATATTTACAGCAAAAATTATATCATTCTGAAGATCAAGCGAAGGATTATTCTTGCCAACAGGTGTTATTATGTTCTAAAGGGGCAACTGAATAGCAGAGTGAATGAAACCGGCTATCTAAAAATCGTACATCTACGCACCGATGAAGATGTTGATAATATTTGAGCCAAAAATATTACGCAAAATTGTTGGTCCAGTGCGAGTTGGCAATAAATAATGAGCCTCTCAACGATATGGACATTTTTCGGAGCATTCGAGTCCAGGGGCGCAGCCATATTGATTGGAAAGAAGAAGATATTACGGCGAGCCGAGTATTTAATGTGGGGTTAAGACGAAGTCGGCGAATAGGACAACCTTGTCTGCGTTGATTATTATTATTTTCATATATAAAATCTCAATTGCTTTTATAAGAGATAGCTTAGGGTTAATCCAATAAAATACACCACCAAGTCATAAATAAAAGGCCAGTAAATAGAATCGAATGATTAGTTCATTAGAATTTCGTAATATTGCATTACAATGAGTCTTTCCGCATGCTAAATGCTAGATTTTAATGTACACCCTGTTTATCTATTGAATTCTTTTCGGTGTATTACTTTGCCAAATACAACCCTGTTTGTTTACATTGTTGCATGAGTAACACTCAACAGCTGTTCGAAGAGGCAGAACACAGAGAGGCAAACAAAGAAAAAATAAAAGCAAAAAACGACATCGAAATTATCTTGTAGGCACAAACAAGAGAAGAGAAAAAAAAATAAACAAATTCGTGGCACAATTGAAATAAAAACAAAAAACCATCATCGTACAAATAAAACAGCGCAACAGTTAATAATTTTTAAAGAAATTAATTAAAAATGGCCAATTTAAAGGATGATTTGGATCAATATTTGCTGCTGCAAAGTGACCAAAAGAAAAAGTTCAACGTCAAAGTGCCACAACTAAAGGTGCCAGAATTTGGCAATATTTTTAGTCGTAACACTGAACCAGAGGCAAATAGTTGGCTAAAGGATACTCAGGATTCTTGCTGTCCCAAATTGGTAATTAAATTGAGTTTTACAATTAAAATTTCAATATTGTTATAATTGATACATTCAAACATTGCAGTCCCGTTTACAACGCATAGTGGGCTTCGTGGCTTGCTTGGGCATGGGTACTCTGTGTATGACCATATCTATGTTCTATATACCAGTGCTGCTATTAAAGACTCGTAAATTCTCATTACTGTATACCATGGGCAGTTTATTTTTCGTATTGAGCTTTTGTTTCTTGTCGGGATTTCTGGCTTTCTTTCGTACACTCTTTACACGCGAACGTGCTCTGGTATCAACAGCGTACTTTAGCTGCCTGTTTGCAACGCTATATTGTGCTTTGTGGGCCCACAGCACTGCCTTAACCGTTCTATTCGCTTTATCTCAAATGATTGCTTTAGCTTTTATGGTAATAAGCACCGTGCCTGGCGGTTCATCGGGCATTAAACTATTTGGTTCCTTATTTAAGAGTAGCGTATCGTCATCGGGTTCCAGTGCTTTGCCTGTTTAAGCAGCTGCCGTAATGCTATGTATTTATATGATTTAAATAAGTCTCGACGTTTGTAAATAGTTAACGTACGTACAAGTAGTTGTAGTATTTGACTATTTTTTAATTTTATTTTATTTCAATACATATTTGAATAACTTATTTGTATTTTTCTTTTGCCAATACGATATATAAAAAAGATGTTTTGTTAACGAAACAATGTTATGTGGCTTATGGAAAGGCAGTTAATAAAAAAGCAAAACCTTATTTTAAGAAAATCGAATGAAAATGTTAAGTTTTAAAGTGAATGTGTATGATTAAACGAACATTGTACAACTAGAATCTAAAGGCAAATAATGCAATAGATAGGTCTCTTTATAGAAAAGACCTAAAACCCGATTTCTATAAGACTTCTAAGAAAAAAAGTGCTCTACGATTGTCTGAATCCGGGTATAATCTGATTAGAAACAAAGAGTTTTAATGCAATGTTTCGCTGAAACCCTATACAGAGACCTATAAATACTGATTGTTAAGTCCACAAAAAATTTTTTTATAAGACAAAGCATTTCCCTATTGGCTTTCCCGCCTTATGATTTCTAATTTATTTCACTGACCATGTTTTTCCCGCAAAGCAGGTCTTGGTCTTTCCATATATTGAAGGCGTAGTGCTAAGGTACTTT
Organism: Sarcophaga bullata; assembly: GCA_005959815.1. Lineage (NCBI taxonomy): Eukaryota > Metazoa > Arthropoda > Insecta > Diptera > Sarcophagidae > Sarcophaga > Sarcophaga bullata. Next base: position 119,723 of record QOCX01000057.1, read on the forward strand.
TTGCTGATTAATTTCTATTCTTTCTCGCGAGATGGCGTTGCCCAGTTTTCCTATCATGTTTTTTGTTTATGTTTTCTTTTATGGATGGCAGGTATTAAATGTTTTATTTAGAAAGGATTTAACCCTTTTTCTCGTTCTTTGTATTCGAGCACTTTAAATAGTACGTCACACTACCTCAATGAAATAAATCTATGATATTGTCAATTAAAAACTCCATGTGTTACACGTTTCATTGAAGCACTGGTCCATTCAGTCACATTAAGCACTCGGGGTCTACTCTCCAAATTCTTGTGACCTCTAAACTCTTTGCAAAGATTCAAAATACTTCCAATCAAAGCGTACATCCTAAAAAACGAATTAATCTGTTTTAAGTGTAATCAAAGGGCGATATCAATAGTTAGTGTCTTATAAACTTCGTATGTTTATGAAATATACTCTTCTCCGGAGAATATTCAAATGGAAAATCGCTACATTTAAGTCTGTATTTAGGGTATGGATATTTTTTGAAATTAATTAATTCTCTTAAAATTTTTTTAAAATTTTAATCTAAAAATTAGTAACAGCCATGATAAAATTTTAAGATTAGTCACACCCTGTTTTCGTCACACTGTTTACAATGGTGGTTGGCAACCATATTATTTTTTTTTTCTTTTTAATAAAAATATTGCTCAACGCCGATTAAAGTTTGTCAAAGAGTCACTCTGTGATAAACAGGTAGAGTCAAGCTATATTTATGAAGGTAGCAATATGTATTTAACAATAAATACAATAAAAATAAATATGCTTTGACAGCTAGTATTATTAACCACAGTATTTTGTGTTTCTATTTGATTGTTGTATTTTCTTAGAATTGTCAAAACTAAGGCAAAAAAAATTTTTTTAGGTTTATTTTGTATTTTCTACCTAAGGTCTGTCAAACGTAAAAAAGAAACACTCCGTTGTGTTGATAACACTGCCTGTATAAATATATTTTTAACGCAGCTGACTGTTTCTTTTTTTATTGTTTTATTGTCTTATACCTGTCAAAGACAAGGCGAAAAGTTTGTTTATATTTACGTATTATGTGTGTTTGTTGTTGCTTTTACTCATTTTTAACAGGCGAAATCGGAAAGGCTAATAAAATTTGACAGTTTTGAGACTTGAAAGAGAGCAACAAATACATGTTGTTGTTGGTAAAACTCATTACGCTTTGAGTTGTAGTAATATTGCTACTGCCTGTATAAATATTGCTTGAACAACGCGTTGTGACATTACTCGATACTTGTTTAGCTCCGCGAACGCGTTTCTCTTAGTTAAAAGAAAAATATTTGAAAATAGTTTTTTAAGAAAAGTATTGCAAATTCTAAAAGAAAGAAAAAATGTCGAAGAGACCGAACTCAAGTTTAGTTTTGGCTCAAGAGCCAAAAAGATCCAAAACTGATTTAATTGCCTATACAAATCGTGATAAGGCTCTCATGGAGGCAGTAAGTATAAACGAAATTGATTATTTTATTGGAATAAAGCATTATTTGCTTCTCCACAGGGCATAAGGAGAACCTCTAATTTATTAGCACCCATTATGCTGCTGGAAGGCCATCAGGGAGAGATATTTTGCACAGAATTCCATCCTGAAGGGGAAATGCTTTTGTCCTCTGGTTTTGATCGCCAAATATGTACGTATGAATGTGGAGTCTATTATTTATTTATTGTATGTATTTATATATCTTTTTCTTTTCCATTTTAGACATTTGGAATGTATATGGTGAGTGTGAAAACATAATGGCCATGTCTGGACATACGGGAGCTGTTTTAGAGGCTCATTTCAATACTGACGGTTCGCAAATCTTCACCTGCTCCACTGACAAAACTTTGGCCATTTGGGATATAGTGACCGGTAATCGTATAAGACGTCTTAAGGGCCATACAAATTTTGTAAATACCGTACATGGTACAAGGCGAGGCTTGCAAATGTTATGTTCCGGTTCTGATGATCGCACTATACGTATATGGGATGCCCGCAAAAAACTAGCCGTAAACACTTTGGAGTCTCCCTATCAAGTTACCGCAGTAACCTTCAATGACACTGCCGAACAGGTTATAAGCGGTGGAATAGATAATGATTTGAAAGTCTGGGATATACGTAAACAACAGGTTTTACATACGCTAAAAGGCCATACCGATACCATTACGGGTATATCTTTGTCGCCGGATGGTTCTTACATCCTCTCCAATTCTATGGACAATACTTTACGCATTTGGGATATACGCCCCTATGTACCTGGTGAACGATGTGTTAAAATCTTCCAGGGTCATCAGCATAATTTTGAGAAAAACCTTTTACGTTGTGCCTGGTCGCCGGATGGCAGTAAAATTTCCGCCGGCTCAGCAGATCGTTATGTTTACATATGGGATACAACGAGTCGTAAAATTTTATACAAATTACCCGGCCATAATGGCAGTGTAAATGATGTTGATTTTAGTGGCAAAGAGCCTTTAATAGTATCGGGTTCTAGTGATAAGAATTTATATTTGGGCGAAATTGAAGACTAAAAACAAATAAAGAAGACAAAGAATAAAGAAACAAAAACAAAACAAGAGAATTACATCTTTTTACCGTTAGACTATTTTTTTTACATGTAAGTTGACAGCTAGCCATTTTGTCATAATTTTTCATACATGTTTTGGCGCAAACAATTTGTATCAAAGTTTTTCTAGTGTAAGTTTGTGAAAAAATGAAAAAGGAAATAAATTGTGTTAAAAAATTAAATTTTGTGTTTAATTTGTTAAAAATGATGTGATGTATGTGTTTGTGTTTTTTTTTTGAGAAAAAGCCAGTTAATCTATCAGTACTGTGCCAAGATTTTTATTTGCTGCAACTTGCTTTCGGTAAGTCCATGGCATCTTAATTATTTTAAAATTTTGTTGAATTATCTTATTTGTGTAAGAGGTATAAATAAATAAAACATACTTTGTTCTTACCACCAAATACTGCTTTGCATTTCCTTGCAAATGCTTATACTTTTTAAACCATAAGAGCAGTAAGTGCTTCTGCTTTGTTAGTTATCCCAAGCCTGTTGCTTCTGCACAGGTGCCAGCGTTTTTAGAAAAGTCTGTTAATTTCAATGTTTTAAGCAAAAATCTGGTGATCGTATATTTTATTGGTTCATTTTATTGGCTTTTTTAACAGAGCGTATTTCATATCTCATCCATATAGCCTTTTGCCTTTCGTTTCCCTCCTATTTTTGGATTGGACTTATGTTTGTCCCTCTCCTATAGATTCTCCCAATGGTCACAGAGGTAGGATTGAGGCTTTAAATTGCAAAATTGAATTGCGATCAACTGGTTAAGGTATTATCCTGTATACGAATACTTATTTGGGTGGTAATGGTTACCTAAGCACATCTGAAGGCTTTAAATGATGTTAACACAGCTTCTATCAGGAGTTGTAGATGCTGGTTATCTCTTAATAGATTATAATGCTAGTATCTCAGCCAAGAGGGCACTAAAAGAAATCAAGTCTCTGATAAACTAGGTAAGGAAGAGACTAAGCTGCCAACTACGTACATAAGCGATGTTTCTGTTTTCTCCCTGAAGACTCAGATTAAGAGATGCATTAGGCACTGTAGGCTGTAACTTAATTATAAGGGCTGCACTTTAATTATAACAGATCTCCAACTATTTGAAATATTGAAAATTTGCCCTATGTTCAGTAGTGCGAGTCATTACTAGTCACTGCGAAAAGACAACAAAGAGAACGATGCCGTTATTATTATCTTCAATCATTGTCCAATATTGCCTGTAAACTGACAAGTTGTCTGATTAGATGTTTACAGCGCAGTTTAGAAGCATCTGATTAGAACCTCAAAATACTGATCAGATTTTTTGCAAAGCCATTCATTCAGATTGTATTTTATCTTGATTGCTTGAATCGATTCAGACGATTCTCCTGATTAGTTACCTTTTATATGAAGGAGTTGAGAATTTATATTTCTGATATGTCCGTCTATTTAACCATTTCGCAATTTTTTTGTAAATCTCGGAAGTTTTCTAATATTAATGCCAAATCGGCCAGTCCATTAATAAAGCTTATACCCTGGTATAAGTCATTGTCATGGACAATGACAGAGGACAGAATCAAATGTTTTATCTTCCTATATTATTTAATAAATTTAAGGAAACTGCAATTGTCTTATATGAGTCTCTATTAGACAATGAACAGGTCACTGTATTTTATTCGTTTCATCTCATTTTGTAACCTTAAGTTGGCTCTACCCAAGAGTCAAAGTATAATTGTGGGTCTAAAGGAAGAATACGCTAAGAAACCGATCTGCCATTCTTGCCATGAACGCCATTCCAGGGGCTCCAACTTTCTATTTTGATTTAGTCATTCGATTCGTGTAGCTGTGAGAAGAGAGTCTGTTAGTATTGATTAGCATTTATAAAGATTTAAGTGCTTTGTTTGTAAATTTCTTTGAAATTTTCAGAATTTACAGTAGAAGCAGGGAATAAGTATATCTAAAACTACGGCGATTTGCTATTGCTTCAATTCAAATTTGATTTTTCTTTTCTCATAAGAATATAAAACAGATGGGGTTAAATTTTGCCTCGCATATCTCTTATTTATTTTCTATAATTTTATTCACAAACAAAAAAAGTTTTACAAATTTTTCTCTAAAAAAGCGCAATTTTTAATTTTTATGCCACCTGTATCTCTTCTGATTCATGACTCTGGGATTGTGTTGATGTTAAGGGAATTATATTTTTAAAATTATCATAATTTTGTGGTATTACATCCTGAGATTGTGCCAAAGGCATGCCTAGTGATGATTGTGTAGATAATTGAGAATCAATAGTCATTGACATGGTATTCACACCATAAATATTTTCAATTTCTGGTGCCACTTCTTCGGATTGTAAAGTTTCCGCTGGTTCCACAATAATAGCTACCGCAGCCTTTTGTTGAGGTTGATGGCCAGTAAACGCCACTGTGTCAGTGGAGTCTTCAGAGTCTTCGTCAATAAGATATTCGTCCTCCTGCATGACATCCATTAAAATATTACACTCCTCACTTTGAGTGCGTAAGGCTGGCGTAGGTAGTTTTTCGGTAGGCGGTGTAATTCTTATTGCTGCCTCTTCTGATGGAGCGGCAGCTTGTGATTGTATATAGGTATTTGCCATATTCATAGATTCGGTATTCACAGCACAAGCGGCAGCTTGTGATTGTGTATAGATATCTGCCATATTCATGGATTCGGTATTCACATCACAAGCGGCAGCTTGTGATTGTGTATAGATATCTGCCATATTCATGGATTCGGTATTCACAGCACATTGCTGTAGTATTTCTTGATCAATTTCTTCCGAGTCCGAAACAAATAACAGACGCTCTTGGAATTCATTCAATTTCTTACGTTTCCAATAATTTAAAGACATTATGTTCTCCTTAAGTTGCAAGCCCCATTCCTCTTTTCGAATTCTTTTGATGTCTTCCTCATCGTATAACACCGATGGCTTCATTTTATTGACAGCTTTGGCCAGCATTAACACACGTTTGCGATCAGACCATCTTTGATAACGACCGCTATTTGTGAAGAGTATACGATAATCGTTGACCACATTCCAACGCCACATGTCCACACGACATTTGTGTTTCAGGCACAATTCCTTCAGTTCTTCATCGCTGAAAATGCGTTGAAAATCTTCTTCGGTGGGTTTCTGCAATAGGGGGATAGAGAAACAATTAGCGGATATGAGTATGGGTTTTGTTTGAATTGGACTCACACTTAATTCGAGATAATGATTGTAGACTTTATTTTCCTCATTTGCAGTATTAGTAGCCATTAAAACTTTTTGTTGCTTTGTTTCTTTAATGTGGCGGTTTAATAATTTTGTGTTGTTTACTTTGCTGTTTGTATTGCTATGTTGCCAGATTTTATTTTAGATTTCCAGTAAAAAGAGCTGTATGATGGTATACATCAATAGCAGGGTTGTATTTTAAGAGTAATAAATAAAGTTCAAATTTCGTTAAAATTCAAACATTTTTTAAAATGTAAATTGAATTATAACCCAAACTGGGCTATTAAATTTAAAATTATATACTGTTTCGTAACCAAATCAACTCCATTTTAGCTTGGGAGAATATGGTTAGAATAACATTAAATTCATTAGGATGTTTCGTGACATAATGAAGAGTGGATTATGAGGTTAATTCGATAATTGTATAGCACTGTCTAGGTAATCTGAAACAGTTGAACTTCCTAGAAGAATAAATGTTTGGAAAGGTATTCTGAACGAAGGGGGAGATAAAAACAGTTAAACCGTTTTCTGAAACTAAATAGGCCTTAGACAATCGAAATTTTGGTTAGGAAATTATATACATATGTATAGACGAAATTCGAGTCATGCATCAGAGTATCCAGGAAAAATCTAAGATGCAAACAAAAGATTTTCCACAGAGTTTACTCTTCTACAATGGAAAAGTGACTCACTTCCAGGGTGACTAGGTACGTTTGGCACGTCTGGGATAACAAAATTTGCCTTAAGCCTACACATAATTCATCTTAAGGACCTTAAAACATGATACTGAATAAATTCTGCAGAAATTATCAGGAAGAGGAAGAATAAAAACGGAAGCGAAGAATTTTGAAGCCTTTAAAGCAACATTATCAATTCACCGTGGATAATATGCATGTGCTGCGTGTTACATAGCAACCATTAACATTATTTACAATCGCTTTTAGTTAAAAAATAAATTTAATTTAATTTAAAAAAATAAACATAAAATGATATCCTGCATTTGTCTCGGTCCCAAACGTTCAGGAAAAACTCATTTACTCAGAACTTTACAAGACAATGAGTCCGTAGATGAGACCACATATTCGACACCTACAAACGGTACGACAATTTATAACATAACATTCCCTACAACATCGTGCAACGAAGAGGCCTCAAAACCTAAACCACCACCACCACCTCCAGCCTCAGAGGCCACTGAAAATGGTGCTCAGCTAAAGGATAATGAGCAGAAAAGAAGAGTAAAAGCTGTACAGCCTTTAAAGTCCATACGCGTGTTGGAAATTGGTGGCAGTATGGCACCCATATGGCGGCAATACTTTACAGACGTCAAGAAAATTATGTACGTTGTGGACACAGCCAATTTGTGTCAAATATCAGCAGCGGGTAAGCTGGGGATTTAAAATTGTTTTAAAGGCCTTGTGTTTCTAATTTCTGTGAATACTTTTTAGGGGTTTTATTCTATTCTATATTGGCAGAGCCACGTATACAAAAGGTGCGTATTTTGTTGGTCTTATCGAAAATGGATTATGCCTATCGCCAGATGCGCAACGAGGCTTTGCTAATGTTGCAAATGTCGAAATTAGAAAAGGAAATCAAACAGCGTTTAACCATAATAGAAGTGAGTCCGGTTAATAAAGTGGGCCTAGATGCCATATATAACTGGTTGAAAATACCTTAAATAAAATTAACAATCAACTTTTAGGATTGTACTAACTTTTATTCCATAAACTGTTGCAAATTATAATTTATAATGTTCACTCATGAACTTTAAATTATTTTCAATTTCCATCGATTCTTCTAAGACATCTTTGGCGGCATTCAGATATGATTTTGCTTTTAAAACATCTCCGGTATAAGCAGCCAATACGGCTAAATTATTTAAAGCAGCACCATTGCGAGCATCAGAAGTTAAGCACAATTGTAAGCATCGTTTGGCCAAATTAAAATCACCGGTAGTCTGTAAATTTGAAAAACAATTGAAGAAATATATTGAGCTGAGGACAATTTATTATCGCTTTAACTTACGATTGCTACAAAACTAAGATTGTACCAGATATCGGCTTTTTGTTCAGCTGTTTGGGCAGCAGCTAAAGCTCTTTGAAAGCACGGCAATACCAAATCGATTTGACCACCATACAGACAGCACAAGGCAATATTACAATAGAGTTCGGCTGAATGTGCGCCTAGTGAAAGTATGCGTCTGAAATTCGAAAGGGAAATTAATGAGATTTTGTTTAATAGCTGTTGTATGTATTTCCAATAAGAGAAGTAACATGTCTGTCTCTCTATGATGTGATTAGAAGGCTGTTGTGATGTGATTTCCTTCGCTTTATTTTCGATTTTGTTTCGAATTATCAAATGCAGTTTAATGTCGATATGAGTCATAGGGAAAATTTGTCCATTGGCTTTAAAGCTTTCATCTGAGCACTTACACATTTATCTCGAAGAAAAGACCTTAAAGGTATTTAAAATCGAACCGCTGGGTTTTTAATTAAACGAAATTAGATGATCTTTGTTAGCGATTTTATGAGATATTTTGTCTTGAGGCAGCATGGCCTCATGTCACCTATTCGAGTTGTGAAATTTTAAGTAATTCTCCATCTTCAGTTCTGAATCGGTATTTGTGAAGTAAAGGAATGTGAAATAGACGTCAGTAAGACGTCTGTGGTTGAAGAACGCATATGGTTCCAATAGAATAGAGCAACGGCTCATGTAAACGAACTTCTAAATGCTGGTGGTTTGGTGATTTGCAGTAGCCGTCAACGCGTTTTTTTTTACCAAAATATTAAAAATGCAAATGTTTGTGCTGCAAATGCATCGAAACCTTTACATGATCGAAGCCCTTGATGCAAACCAAACAACTCAATTTAAATATCCTCACATAAGAGGAATTAGTTAAAGAGTTGCAAACAGTGTTGCAGTTGTAGAGTCGTAAACACCATCAGCTGTCAGCTTAGAATGACACGCTCTAAGCGAATTCAGATTTTGTGGTTCGAATTCAGATTTTGCGATTCAAACTCAGGTTCGAAACTAGAACTGTGGAATGTGGACATCTGTGAAAATAAACAGTTTGAAACTGAGTTTCTGGACTCTTTAAGTCTAGACGAACTCATTAAATGCTAAGCCAGCTTTTCGCACTTTATGTCGCCTTCGGGCCCAAATTCTAATTTTGTTCGTAAAGTTAAAGACTACGTATGTTTCTTGCAATAACTGCTTTGGAGTGTCTTTCATTCTTTACGAAAGTATTGATTCAGTAACTTAATTACTTTCTCATCAAGGTTTAACTAAAAATTTCGTAAACAAATCCTTCTTGTCTACACTTGCTGTTTAATTAAAGAATAGCTGCCAGAAACCAATGAAACTACGTGTCCTCTTTCTCTCTACTTTTTCCCACTTACCTATAATACATAAGTGCCATCTCTGGATTGTTGTCGTAGAAATAATTCAAAGCTATACATGCCAAAGCCTCTATATTAATGGGATTTAAACGTGAGATCAAACGATACATTTGCACTGCATCATCAGGCTTGGACATGGCATCCAAGAGTCTGCCTTGTTCTATGCGAAATGTAACATCAAAAGGATGCTTATCCACTGCTGATTGTATTAAATTCATGGCTTTATCCAGCTGCTCAAGACGCTGATACAAACGAGCCAATAATATGTAAGTATCAGGATGTGGAAAATTATTAAGCGACATATGCAGAAAGATTTCAGCTTTGCGGGGATATTTTAAGGCCAAAAGACAACGGCCCATTTGCTGTTGCCACCACCATTCATCACAATTGGCCAAAGAACGTAGAGAGGCTGAAGAGCCGCGTTTCTGTTTGTGTACTTCCATTACAGCTTCACACAAAGAGTAGGCTTTTAAAACATCGGCCTCATGATAGTAGAGAAATTGAAAGAGGGCCTTCACTAATACTTTACGTTCGGCATAGATGGTGGGATTTAGACGCGAGGCTTGATAGAGAGGTGCTGTGGCATCGCCTATATTAAAGGCGGCCGCTGAAGAGGCACGAACACGTGAAGCAGTACCACAACGTGAAGCTGGGCGGCTGCCCAAAGATGAACCGGGACGACTTAAGCCACTGGTGCCGGGACGTGCCTGTAAATACAATTAATTATACGTTTAAAGTTAAAACAAAGTTAAGTTAAAAGTTGTAGAGATGGTTACCATGCCCGATGTTGGCCTGGTACTTAAGGCCGAGTTTAATACCCTTTTGTTGATGCTTTCGCTTGTGCCTAAACTTCTGTTTTTCAGCAAACTGGAGGCTGTAGAACCTCTAAAAGTACTTGTCGAGGGTCTGGGTATAAATGCTGTTTTAATAGATGTTCCTGGTCTAGCTGTAGTGGCTATACGCTCAAATTCCACTTCCTCGTTTACTAAAATTTATGCAAAAGAAGAAGCAAGACATGCAAACAAATAAAAGCAGTAAAATATTAAAAAAAAATCTTACAAATTCCAAACTTTAATATCAAACACCACACATCTCACAAATATTTCCGTTTAAAATCCTAAACTTGCGAAAACACAAAAAAACCGGCAGAAAAACTGAATCGCAGTTCCAAAAAATGAAACAAAAAAAAAAATCTGAGAAACACACGCAAAAAAAAAAACGCATTATAACCTCTTACGTATTATTTTTTTAAGGTTCACATATAAACAGAATTCAAACTAGTTGTTGTTGTTGTTGTAAGTTATTGTTGTAAAAAAAAAGAAAACCTTTTAAAAACGCAGCAGTAGTTGCTGCAGTTGCTGCAACAGCATTCAAGGTGATTGAACACAATGGAATGTGGGCAGTACTAAACAAGATGCCTATGAGCTTAAATATGTACAAGTACACATAGTTTCGGATGCGTGTCTTCTTAAACCTTTATTTTTTTATATTCTATTCTGCCTCCTTCTTTTCGTTTTTTTTTTAATTTTTTTTTTATTTTTTTTATTTTTTTTTTTTTTTTATATTTTTTTTTATTTTTATTCTCTTCTCTTACAACATGAAGATGATGCTTTGGGGATGGGGACGATGATGATCATTATCATGATGTTGATCATGCCATTCCATGCAGCTTACAATCAATTGCACAATGGATGGAATAAGATGTAAAATTCGAGATTCGCAATGCTCCTTTCGCCTTCAGATCTAATCGATATGACCCTGATCGTGTTATAAATCGTTTTTAAATGTTGGCTTCCAGTAGTTCAAGTTTACTTCTTAAGTTAAGGTTTGAAATAAAGCTTGTAAGCTTTTTTAGTCCGATATCTCACAAACCCTCGAATTAAGTGAAAACGATGACACAGGCTTAATCCATAATCTTTATCGGTTTAAAACTAGGAAAACTTCTAAGAAAAAAAAAACAAGTGACGCCTTTAGAGTCCTCAAATAAAACTAACGAGCAGTGCTAAACATCACGAAGATTTCTTTCAAATTTAAGGAATTCCGATCATGTATCATGTAGATCATGTATGCCCGTTCTTTCAAAGCCGATCAGGGAATTGTTATGGCTTTTATAGCGTTCATTGATAGCCATCTACTCTTTGAAGTGTCAGTTATCCTGAAAATGATCACGCGCCATACAGCAGTACTGCGTCCATATGATCGATTGTAGCATCTTTCCTTTGGTCATTTCATAATCACCATATGCATTTTGAAACCATTCCTATGCCGAAATCAGTTTCCCTTGTAGCACATGCTCAGCTATGCCACAAACTGTGACTCTAGAAAAAAAATTTTTTAAAAATATTTTTTGGTCACATCCAAGCCATAGTGCAGTATTGAGCATCCACACGTCCCTACAAGCTTATAGTCGACTATTTCAGTTTAATACCCCGACGTCCAGTAGAATCAAGACGGCGGTTGCTGTAATGTGGTTAAGAATATACGACGTAATAGTAGCTGAAGCTGGAGAACGATTGCAGGAATATTGTTCGTGGCCAAGGAAGCAGTGAAAAAAGAAATATTCAACAACAACAATAACAACAACAACTTGTGGACACACATTTTACAAATACATAAAATCAAGAAGAATTCTTTTTTATTTCTTCCAAAGAATCTTTTCTTCTTCTTCTTCGTTGATTTTGCTTTGGTTTTTGTTTTGTTTTTGATTTAAAAATTCTTTCTTTTGGTTTTTTAAGCCTTTTTTGCAGTTTAGTGTTGGGTTCTTTAAAACTGTTGCTGCTGCTGTCATTGTTGTTGTTGTCATTGTTGTTGTTGTTGTCGTTATTGCATATTATTACATGGAATGTCGGTCATATTGTTGGATTAAATTCTTGTTGAGGTTAAGGTTTATGTATTTTACCATCATAATTATTGGATAAAGTGTGGTTATGTTATATCTTCACTTCACGTCACTTCACCTCATCTTTCTGGAACACCAAGCGAATGTCTGTTGTTTGGATGGCCAATAACACACATAAAGTGGCCATTTGTGTTATTTGTTTGCATCATGCAACATAGTAAAAATTCTATTACTTTTTGTGGTTTATTTTTTAACGTTAAAATATGAGGCATTTTTCACATCGTTGACTTCTTTCTACATAGAATCGTTATTTGATGTGCCATTTGACCATTTAGCAAAGCATTGTGTTGTTCTCTTTTCTCATGTTGTCTCAAAACGTCTAAGGCGAGCTGATTTAGAAGAGGCTAATGATGATTTTGGTGGATTTCTTCTTATTTAGTGGACATATTTACAGAATTAGTTTGGCTTGAAAACTGGGATTTGATTTTCAGTGTATAAACTGCAAGCCTGGTGGAAATCTAATACATACGTCATACATACATAATTGATCATTACAACCACATAGTCAGGATTAAGACCTAGTTTCTCTCATCGCTTATGTCGTGGTTAGGGGACTTACAGTATTATACCATTCTTATAATTAGAAATTAGGTAGTTTTTGGAATGAATTTCTTTAACTTCACGTTCCATTCATTAGACGCTCGAAAAAAATCCTCAGTACGGTTTGTAGCATCTTCTTTTTCTTTTGCTTCTGGTTCGTCTGTCACTTGTGGTGAAATGCGCTAGTGACTCTAAAATACTTAAGGCGCGATTTGGGTCTGGAAATAAGTGATGTTCTCGGGTATACAAGCCACGACTTTATTGATTACTTAGTTCGATTTACTGCTGAATTGAATACAGATAATCATAAAACATGCCTAAACATAAACAATAAACTTTTTCTTACAAATTCTATTTAATTTCAACAAATTTTTCAAATGTTCGTCATTGAAAATCCATGAAGTAAACTTTAATAACAAAAATAGTAGGCCGCCATTTAAAATACAATAAAAAACAAGGGCAATTAAAGAGACTACCATGTGGCTTATGGGCCACTACTACTGCTACTACTCACCGGCATCATCAGCGTCATTGGTTTCCAAGTCGTCAATATAGATGCGTTGAGTAAGTGCGCGCATTTTTAATTGCCAAACGCCCTCCATCATCCACGTGGGCATAATGCTAAACGACGATGCAGCAGCTGCTGCTGCTGACGAAGATGATGATGATGATGATGATGACGCTGCAGCCAACGGGGTAGCAGCAGAAAACGATGAAACATTGTTGCCATAAATGCCACGTTGGCGTCCACCCTGCCTGACGGCCATGCGTTGCAAATTGCTACTGTATCTCTGAGTGCTACTGTTGTTACTTACGATGTTATGGCTGATGCCACCACCACCACCACCACTGCTATTGGTACTGCCATAACTATTGTTCAATAAATATTCTTCATTGCCAACACCACTACCACCAACCGCACCACCACCAACACCACCACCACCACTAGCCGTAGTACCATTATCGTTTTCTTCTTCATCCGGTGGTGTATTGAACATTTGAACATTATTTTCGTGACCTGCTTGCAACATTGCATTGCACACCTCAACACATTTTTCATAATTTCGACGTCGATATAGCGAGACAGCCTTAAAATATTGCAATTCCATGGTCGCCAAAGATTTTTCTATAACAGCCGAAGTGGTTGTAAGGAGACCAGAAATGTCTGTTAAGGTTGTTGTGCCAGACATTGTTGTTGTTGTTGTTGGTTTTGTTGTTGCATCAACAATATTATTATCATCATCATTATTCATAACATTTGTTTTAAAGTCTTTGGAATGTTGTTGCTGGTGTTGTTGTTGTACAGCAGTAGCCATCATAATTGCTGTTTTGTTGTTATAGTTGTTTTTGTTGTTGTTCTTGTTGTTTTTCTCTTTCCCTGGTTAATTTTTTATAGTTTTTGGCGTCCTTTTGTCCGTCCTTCAATTCGTTTCGTTGATAATAAGAATTTCTTTTATTTGGCCTGTTTGTTCGAACCACACTGAAAGAAAACCAAAGTATCGTTGTTTCAATGCAAGCTTAGCGAATAAAATTACAGAAATAGCGGAGATGTTTAGAAAGGACAGAGAGCACTAAATGATGTGCCGTTCACTGATACCCTGAGTATGCAGAAGTGGTCAGTAGAGACTGACCTCTATTATTAAAAAATATTACAGTCCATGGTGGCAAGAGTTGAAAGGATATTAGTTCCTGGGTTCTGATTTGGTGTCGTCTGATCTGTGAGAGTTGCCTAGAAAAGGAGAAGAATAATATGAAGATCGTATAAAACATTTTGTGTGACTTTAATGGCGGAAGGGCATCAATTTTTAGCTTAAGTGTAGTCCAGATGGAACGAGAAATAAATAAAATAACGTTCCTTTAAATTGTTTTGATATGGAATGCCTAGTAAACAAACCAAGTGTGATGAAATTTCTATTTCCCATAGGAATTGTTTAATCTTCGGTTGGGATATCTCCATGTTAATATATGGATCTTACCTCTGGTCTAAATATAATCTTTCCTTTCAAGGATCACGACGTTTAAATATATTGAAGTCGCCGTAATCTAGTGGCTAGATGTCTATCTGTAATAAAACGAAATAAGAAAAAATATTTCTATCGGTGACAAAAACTCTGAGAGTAAATAAGAAAAGGTTTCTCAAAAATATGTCCTTCAGAATCGCCACTCATGTATAAAATTAACACACAGCATAAGAGGCGTTAGAGCTAGGTCGTAACCCTGACTGAATGATTCTAATGACCAACTAAGTATGTATGTGTGTGTATGTATGTTTAAATAGTTTGTTAGAGCAGGATTTATTTCTCAGAAGGAGCGCAGGTTTTTCAATCGAAATTACCAAGATTTAGGAATAGAGAATATCGGTGGATTAACCATATTGGAAGGATTGATCCGTAATTATAGCAAAAGACCTAAACCCTTTGGTAGGAGGTCATTACTAGACACTTCGTGATTGGACGAATTGTTACGTGCACTTCCCGGTGTTAGTTTATGAATAACCGGTCTGGATAAAAAAAGAGGAAGCAACTGTCAGATGATTTGAGAGAAATAAGCTGTCCTAGAGTGCTTATAGCTTTTTGTGCGGAGAGTAAAATATTAGGCACTAATAATGATTATAGTGATTGAAATGCCGTTTTAAGAAATTTAGATTTTTTGACAGCATTTTCGACAGTGTACACCCAATTCTGTTGGTTGACGTACCTTTTCTCCCGTTTCAGGTTCTTCGTTTTTTTTTTTTTTGAATTTTAGAGGCTTTTATTTGTACAATTTTATGATGATTATTGCAGTTGTTAGTGATGTTGCAGTTGTTGTTGCTTGTTTTAAACGTAGAAGAAGAAGAGTGCTACAATTGTTGTTGTTTTTTTATTTTTTATTTTTTTTATTTTTTAGTGCGGTTATTGTGGAATTTCAAGACCGGATGTTTGCGCGAATTCTGGTTCTTCTGCTTTTACTGTTGCTGCTGTTGTTGCCTCTTTTTTTGTTCTTCTGATTTTTGGTCGGAATTGTTTTTGTTCTTGTTGCCGATTCTTTTATTTCGTTTTGTCATTTTTGGCCAAAAAACGAAAAAAGAATTGAAAACTGAAAATTCTTTTAGGGTTTCTTAAGGTTCATTTCGAAAATGTTTTCGTTTTAGTTGTTGTTGCTGTTGCTGTTATGGTGATTGGTTTGTGTCGTAATTTTTATTGCTGTTGCTGTTGTTGTTGTTTTTTTTTTTCTGAAACTTAATTTATTTCCATTTCAACACTATTTTTAATTTGTTCTGCTTCTAAGAAATTAATTTATTGAAATTGAGTTTCTTTTTTTCCAACCAGATTTTTTAATGGAACTGTTTTTCGCAATAATATTGTTTGAACTGAACGTCTTTTAGTGTTCCTTCTTCTGTTTTTTTTTTATCATTTATGGTTACAAATATTGCTTGACTTTGAAAGTGTCAAACTTTAGTTGCCATAGATACCGATATGAGACACGAAACAAATGCAAAAGAATGGTTATTTTCAAAAATAATAACCATCAGATAGCGTAGCCTATCCAACTGTGTAATTAGGCGAGTTCTACATTAAATTTAGTAATTTGTGAATCTATGACAACACGATTTTGGATCTTTTTAAGTACATGACCTTTTAAATGAAACACGGATTTTTCCGTAAAAATAAATTTTATTTTTCAACATGTTTTCTTCTAGCTTAATGAACGTTGGACCAAGTTTCCTTAACATTTTTTATCCCCTTCAAGGAAGGTCAATCAAAATAAATTTGTTTGTGAGATGATTTCATAGTGATATCAAATCATGTTCCGCCAAACCATTTTCGAAACAAGAAAACGATCTTCAGAGCTATTTTTGTAGGACATATACCCGTTTTCATCTGAAATCATCTGTTATGCCGCTATCAATAGCTTTCAAACGCAAATTAATTAATATTGTGAACAGACTTCCATAGTTGACATGATAAGACTTGCACTTTCAGTTAAGCAGCAGGTAAATTAAAATGTCCTGTCCTGCAAAAGTATTTTTATAAAGTCTCTCAAAGACGAACCTCTGTATATTACTTAATTATTTACTGAATTGGTATTTCGTTTTGTTCGACATTTCTAAGCTGCGGATTAAACCACGGGCTCTCGTCTAATAAACCAACACATTACCTACCTGTACCTGTTTGGTCCATGGTGTATTCCTGAAAGTATTCCTGTAGCACATCCGGCTTTATTTCAGCTCATTTCGGCATAAGAAAGGTATTGCCGAGTGCCTGATAAGATACGAAAAGGATTGTTCATTATGGGCTTAAAAAGCTTGGTCAAAACTGATTGATTCTAGTCCCTACAGTCAACAGAGAAAGTGATTGAAGTAAGTAGGCAGGAACCGATCAAGAGAAAAGCTGTTGTGATTCAATATGCCAATCTAAGACCATACACATCTTTAAGGACTCAGTATAAACTGAGCAAGTTTCGCATCATTTGCTTAGATATCTGCAAATCTCTCTTAATTGTTTAATTTGAAACTCTGTAGAGGCCTTCCAAACGTGGTAATATCAGTTTTTCACGCAGAAAACTGATGAAATTTTTTTGTTAATGAACTAATAATGATGTACTCATTTATATTGACCTATTTTTCGATGACTGTCGTAAATGTGGCCACCATCAAGTTGTTTATTATTTTTCACTTCAGTCCACTTAAGCAATTTTCCTTATTGACAAGGATACATTTAGCAAATTACCTACTAATTTGAAAATTATTTGAATGCCACAAGTGAAATTTGTAAAGCTCATGCCATTCAGCCATATACTAAATGTAAAATGTTATCGATAATTATCGATAAATTTATAAAAATTATTTTTTCTGTTAGAATTTCAACTTAAATCATCGATTTCATTTTACAATTTACAAAAAAGAAATCATTTTTTAAATCAATTTGCTTTTATTGTTCATGTTGAAATAAATAATAATTTAATTTTTATCTCTAAAACATCTTAAAATATTATTGATGTGAGTTTTTAATTAAAAAGCAACATTTTTTTTCTTTCTTTTCAGTTTTTGCAAGTTGCTTTAAAGGTGAGTGCATTCCTTTGGATCATAAAAATGTTTTTAAAAAAGCCAACAACGCAAACAAATTCTACGATACGATACGATAAGTTATTACTCATTAAAAATAGATAAGATAGGCTGGTTAGCAGAGCCAGTAGATACGATTTTGTGGCAAACAAATTTAAACAATGAGTATAACAATGACAACAACAAAAACAAAAACAATGCCAACAAATATAATATATGGGTAATCATTAAAGTCATTGTTGTTTATATCGTTGGTGTTGTGTTGTTGTTGTCATAGTTTAGTCACACATGCCAACAAACACGTGCATTGCAAATAATCAGCCAGGATTGTTAAAGAATCGAATCATCGATTTAAAAAAAAACAGTTTCTTTTTTTTTTCTTTTTTTGATAGTCTTTGATATTGATCTCTGATAAAAAGAAACCCTGATTTTGAAATTAAAGACCTGTCCCATAATGAATATCCTAAAATTTTTGTATTCGAATATTTTATATTCGCTAGTTTTTCAATATTTTTTATTCAATATTTTTTATGAGTTATATTTGAATATTTTTATTTGTTTTCTTTCTTCGGCGACTTCCTCTCAGCAGATTTCTGGCAAAAACTCTGAGAGTAAATAAATGCCATGAAAAGTTTCTCAAAAAAACTGTCGTTCGGAGTCGACTTTAAACTGTAGTCCCGCCACTCATGTATAAATTAGCACACACAACATAAGTGGTGTGAGAAGCTAGGCCGTAATCCTGACTGAAGGGTTGTAATGGCCAATTATGTATGTATTTGTGATCTTTTTTAAATTTTCTTATTGTAATACGGTTAGTGTTCTCAGACCGAATACTTAATGTTTATTCGAATAAAAATATGTTTTCTCTTCTGCAACAATTCAAGTAAAAACCTTGTCGATCTTGTTTAACCTAATTGTAGTCGTTAGGTTCAATATTCGATTATTTTTATTTATAAACATTTATTCGATTGAATTAAATTTAAATTCTATTTGTTATATTATTCTTCTTACTTACTTAATAGTTCATTACACCTCTTCAGTCAGGCTTACGCCCTAGCTTTTCATACTTATGTTGAGCATGTTAATTTTATTCTAAGTGGCGGATTTTTGAGAAATATTTCATAGCAATTTTATTTCCTCTCACAGTTTTTGCCAGATATTTCCTGAAAAAGGATTCGCCAAGGAACTATATTGCGTATCGTTCGAGATTTCTGACCTGAGGTTTGAATGCCTAATAAGTCAATACATACATTACCTACTAGACTATAGCGAATATTTTTATTTAATTACCTTTATTTGTTTACTTTTATTCAATTATTTTTATTCGATTACTTTTATTCGATTACTTTTATTCGATTACTTTTATTCGATTACTTTGGTTTGTTGTAATTTGTCAGAATTTTGTTTTTTTCGAAAATAATTTTTTCTTCCTTAGATTTTTAATCGAATAACAATTCTAATTGATATTAAATGTCAAATATAAGTGTCTTAAAACCTAAATTGGTCCAAGTAATGGTTTCTTGACTCTAGAATATGAATTCATTACTTTAATGTCTGTTAAGATAATTTATACGCATGTTAAAATACCTTCACATATGTATGTCTGGTCTGTTTGTTTGTACAATATTATGGCCGTCAGTTTATTTGTTGATTGGTTGACTGAGTGACTGTCTTGGTAAAACGTGTGGACTCAGTAAATATTTGTGAATTAAAATTTTGTTTCACAAAAGTGGTCACATTAATAAAGATGTTCAACTGAATTCAAGAAATCCAATAAATAATCACAGTTAAATAATAATAAAGCCTGGTTGACTGACTGACTGACTGACTGGCTGATTTAATGAATGAGCGTGTTTTTTTTCTTATTTGGTTTTTGACTAAAATGACTAAATGACTGACAGCCTAAAAGAGCAGAATTTCAGACGGCATTGCATGAGCCAGTTAATCAGTTAATGTATGGAATATTGAAACTGCCTTTCTGGCAGTTCGTAGCATGCGAAGTGAACTCATGTTAGAAATATGCAAACGAAAACAGAAAAAAAACTTTTGAAAATATTTATAATAAATAAATAAATAAATAAGCAAATAGATAAATATTTATCAATTAAAATGCAAAAAAAAAAATAAGTATTTATTTTAGCATAAAGTTATTTTATCTGCCTTGTTTGCGTTTGCATTCTTTTTTCGTTCATTCATTCATTCATTCGTTCAATTGGCCCGCTTTTCTTTTAACGATAATTTTTTTTTTTTGATTAGAGTATTCGAGTTAAAATAGTTTATTTGTTTTGCGAATATTTCAAACATTAATTTCGAATAATAAATATTTCGAAATTATTCGGTAGAGGACAGCACGTCCTGTCCTGAATCTGCAGGATATTCTTCGCTGTGAGGAGAACTCAGATAGTGTTGCTAAGTCCTTCGTGCTTCCTGTTCAAGTTGAATTAAACACACACTTCGAGTAGCCGTAATCTAGTTGGTAGTGTGTTGGCTTATTATCAAACCCCGAAACGAAACATGAACAAATATTTCTTTTGCGAGTTTCTCTCACCAGTCATCTGACAAAAATTCTGAGAGCGTAACTAAAATTGCCATGAAAAGTTTCTCAAAAATCTGCCGCTCGGAGTAGAATTTAAACTGTGGGCCCCACCAATTATGGATAAAATTATAACACACAACATAAGTGGTGGAGAAGCTAGGTCGCCATCCTAATTGATGACGGGTTGTGATAATCAATTGCAAGTTCTTCAATGTATTTTCAATATTTCACTATGCTTCGGTGCCACATTTTGTTCTCGACCCATTCATTCGCTAACTCTATTAAAAAAAATGTGGAGAGGAAGCTATCACCCACTCAATTTGATAAATTATGATGTGCTCTCTTGTTTTCCATTATCCTAACCATATAGCTGATCCTAACCAGAATAAATAACCAGCCCTGCATGGACCAATGTTCGCCAGTCTTTTTATCTTATTATAATTCGTTCTAAACTTAATAATAAGGTAGGCTGTAGAGTTTTGTCCTAAGAGCCTGTTTTTAAGATATTTCACCGTCTTCCATAACACTGTACGGTGCTTCAGGTTTTGGTATTTCTATCACTCTTTTATGTCCAGCCTTTGGATTTAAACTGATTGAAATCTACTGCTGTATGGTGTTAATCTTATAAGAGCTGCTAGTTTCGGGTACTGTTTTAGTTAGACCAGGCACACTTCTATCCAATACTGACCCAGACACGAAAATAGGTTTACCTTTTTCGTTTGTTAGGATGTCCATTACACGAGTTTTTTTTATTGGTTTTATGTTTTAACATGTTAAAATCTATTTAATTAAATTCATATTCTTTTTAGAAACTAATTTTACGAATCAAAATTTTTTCAATAACCGGTTTTATCTAAATTTTTTTTGGTCTAGAATTTTTAATATTTAATCTGTCAGACTCCTGACTGGTTTGGTTTTTAAGAAAAGCAATTTTTGAAACTCGGTTAAAAAAAAAAAAACTTTTTTGAACACCCTTTTTTCAACACATGTGTACACTTATAGGTATTTTGGGTTGGTATGCTTTGTAATTCTTTTTATCGACCCTCACGAAATAATAATCTTATCTTCAAAGGGGGCATTCCCTAGATAAAATTTCTTTATACTCTTATTGAATTTTAAAGTCAATTTTATCTATACGCTTTACTTTGATATTTAAATAGAGAAGCGGCCTTTGTTTTCGCTAAATTCCTGGACTTTTAACAATCGAATTGGATGAGAACAAGGTACGTTACAAAAGGTGATTACTGATGGTCTGCCTCAGCGTCGCAGTGACGTGCAGGTGTATAAAACTACCACGTATTACTCATTCCCTTGTCCATGGTTCGCCGTTGTTTGTAGACACATCAAATTTACTAGATATGTACTCTTCGGGTAGATAGATTGACAAGATACACCGTGTCATCAGAAACTCTTAATAGTGCAGGAGCATGACTAGGTTTATTGTGTACTAAATTCATTCATTATATTCTGAGTTTGAGTTCTTTTAAGGAAATCGGTTAATGTAAAGTTTCAATCTATCCAATAGGATAGATTACACAGTG
This sequence comes from Sarcophaga bullata, assembly GCA_005959815.1. NCBI lineage: Eukaryota > Metazoa > Arthropoda > Insecta > Diptera > Sarcophagidae > Sarcophaga > Sarcophaga bullata. The sequence goes on from QOCX01000057.1 coordinate 141,456, forward strand.
CAGTTACTGTTATTGGCTCTGCGTTTCTTTGAGAAGTCAAGTGGATGACACCCTAATATCATGTCTTTGGACTCAAGTGGAAATTAGAGATTCATTCGTATTCCTTTCCTGTACGTCGTATCTAACCTAATCTAGTAGTGAGGAAACCTGTCACTTTGTTTTTATTGCTGTCTACGATTGCTTCTTTCGACTACCAGGCCTAATGAACCCTAAAAAATTTATAGTTGACTTCCCCGATGCAAAAACCCAGTGCAAGGTTTTCCAACTCTTGATTTGAATTTAAAATCCTTCAGAACTGATACTCCATTTTCCTATTTTTTGTTATCTTTCGTTGAAACCGAAAATTCAAAGTTCATTAAATTGTTTATTTCTGATGAATTTAATAAAAAAAAGAAAAAACAACCGACATTTATCACCAGTAGTTTTAATCCATAAAGTTTTTGTATGCATAAAATTAAAATCTTATTTTTCCTTTATCTTATCTATAATCTAGCCCACTTAATTCGGTATGCTATTTACATAAGCATTGCTGTGTTAATTTTGTCATTTGCATTCGAAGAAAAAAAAAAAAAGCAAAAAAAAAACGATTGACTGTCTTGAACAAAATGATTAACTGTGTGATAAATTTTTATAGTTTCGTACAAACGAATAAAATATTTTTCAGTTCAGTTTAATTCAGCGCAGAAATATTTTAAAAATAAATTAAAATTAACATTTAAAATAAATGTTTAGCTACACACATGTCTTCTCTTAGATATGGTGTGGTGTTCATGGATTTATTTTTCTCATCATTTCGTATTCGAAAACTATTGATTACAATTGGGGGGGGGCATTCAAAAATGTTTTCATCATCTAACTGTAGCTGGGTTTGTAGACCCGGTTTTAAAACTTGAGATTGGAAATTTTATTTCGGGGTTTTGAAGATGACAAAAATGAAACCTAATATGAGAATCTCTACATCCCGTTGAGGCTTTAGAATTATTATTTAAAGCTCCTTACATATATATGTACATACATACACAATTGGTTATTACAACTCTTTAGTCAGGATTATAATCTAACTTCTCCCACCACTGATGTCGTGTATATCTTATGCAAGAGTGATGATATGGTTGGGGTCCCCCGTATATTTTAATTCAAACTTATTTTACAATTGCAAGTCATTAAGAATTTTTTCCTGATTTTTTTTAATTCGAATTTTAATGATTTCCACATCACACCCATTTTATTTTGATTAATTTCGTTTGTGCCCATTTCATTTAAAATATTTTCCCCGTTCAAAAAAAAATCTGTTTTTCTCCAATTACACAAATAACCATAAAAAAACGAAATAAAAGAATGAAAAATAAAACTTAACAAATACAAATACAAAGAAAAAAAAAACAAGAACAGAAATTTAAAAATAAATAAAAAAATGACAAAAAGTGTCCAATTGTTTGTTGGAAATTAATTTTGCAATTCAATAGAAACAGTGCCATGAACTCCCTGTGCATTCATTCTATACAGCTATTCTATACGATTTCAATTGCATTCAATTGTTTTGCAATTGATTTGTTTTCCTTTCTTTGTTTCTTTCTTTCTTCTTTTGTTGGCGGGAGGTTAAAAAAAAAAAAAAAAAAAAATTGTTGAATTAACAAAATATTTTTCACAGTGACAATCATACTCGTATGCCATAGACATATTGACGTAAAACATTTGAAAGTGATTAGTCGGCAAAAAGTCTTAGAGAAATAAAAAATGTGACAAAAAAAAAATGTTTACAAAATCTGATTGGGGTCAACACAAATATTTCGTTTCATTTTAATGCAATATTTTACTTTACACTGTACAGTGGGTTCTATAGAAGGTACGATTTAATTGAATTTGCATAGTCATTGCTCTGGTCGGCTTTTTACATACATAATACATAATTGGCCATTACAACTCTTCAGTCAGAATTACGACCTAGCTTCGCACACCACTTAGGTTGTGTGTGTTAATTTTAAACGTAAGTGGTGGGAGGTACAGTTTAAAGTCAACTCCGAACAACAGATTTTTGAGAAACTTTTCATGGCAATTTTATTTACTCTCAGAGTTTTTGCCAGAAATCTGCTGAAAGGAAGCCGCCGAAGAAGTATTTTTTCATATTTCGTTTTTGATGACTGACCGTGGATTCGAACCCTGGCCTTTCGTTTAATAAACCAACACACTAGACTACGACGACTTCGGCTTTTTACACCATTTCTAAATGTATTTGGAATTTTTTTATTCTCAATTACAAAAATTTTTTGGGTTCTCAAGACTCTTAAGCTATTCCAGACTCTTTCCATTATTGCGATCTCGCAATCCAGCTTCTTTTTGCATGTTTTCTACTCTATGGACTCAACGGCTATACAAATTACGGCAAATGCAGTTTTCCGTAGTATGCCACCGACGTCTCAGATTTAGATTTTTAGCGGAAGAAGATGTACACGGCCGTCCATAAGTCTTCATCACAATAAGGTCGGTCTGACAATTGAAATGAATATTTATTTTTTTGTCCAACTAGATATATTGGACGCATTCCATGCTGATTACAGAAGAAAAAAAAGGTGAATTTGCTTAGTTAGCACCGATATTATCCATTTCGTTAAAAAATTATGACTACCCATTTATCCTAATACGTTTATGAAGGTGTAAATTCCATTCCAATTAGTTTTGGTTAGACTCGTTCTGTCAAAAAATTTTAGATGCCTAGGAATTTATTCATGGTAAGTTACTAAGTGCAGAACAACGACAGAGAAAATGCTTTGTGGTCTTGTCTGCTTCCTCGCCTTTACAGCTTCTGCCGCAGTCGTCAGGTATTACCAGCCTTCGGCCTTCCTTATGCCTCTTAATAAGTGCTATGAGGTTCTTTAGCTTTAAAGCAAATTTTGTTCTGCACATTTTGTTCTAATCAGGCTAGAATTCTGAAATGAACAATTGGAAAACGGTAATAAGAAGTTAAGAAGTAACAATTTGTGAAGCTCTTATGCGATTTCTATATTTTCTTTGCCTTGTTCGTTATCGTTCATCAAGTTTTTTCAAAGCTCAGCAGGTGGAGAATGAATTGAATGATCATTACAACCATTTAGTCAGGATTACAGCCTAGTTTCCCATACCACCCATTATTGCCAAATTTTTGAGAAAATTTTTCATACTTTACCCTCAGAGCTTTTTCCAGAAGACTGGTGAGTCGCCGAAAGAAACCTTTCTTTTATTTTGTATTTCGTTTTGATCAAGGTGTCTGAACTTGGATTTGTATCAGCGGTTCACATCTTAAAAGCCAACCCACACGAAAATGAAAATCTCTTCCGTTTTTGAATTGGCTATTCTTTGAGTTTTTAGTCGCCGTAGTCTAGTAGGTAGATAGTGTTGGCTTATTAGACGAATGGTTAGAGTTCGAATCCCCGGTCAGACATCAAAAACGAAATATGAAAAAAATATTTCTTAGGCTATCCTCTCAGCAGATATCTGACAAAAACTCTGAGAGTAAATAAAATTGCTATGAAAAGTTTCTCAAAAAAAATCTGTCGTTCGGAGTCGACTTTAAACCGTAGGTCCCGCCACTCATGTATAAAAATTAACACACACAACATAAATGGTGTGAGAAGCTAGGCCGTAATCCTGACTGAAGGGTTGTAATGGCCAATTATGTTATGTACTCTGAGTTTTTTTTCGAATTTATTCGTTCTAAAGGGTGAAAAGGCTTTCTAAATTCTTACTTCTAACACAATGGCATTAGGAGATGGTGCCATCCCCCATGTCCTGGATATAGAAATCATGGCAATACACCTGTGTCATCTGTATCTCTTAATATTTAGATAACAACAATAATATAAGGTGTAGTATAAAGAAATCTAATATTTTTATTGATGAAATTATTTCGCCTTGCATGTGTCTGCATATATAATTATAGGGTAATCAATGGTCAGACATTGAATTTGAATTTTTTTTTATTTCAAACAAATGCCCTTTATTTACATGATACGCCTCCAATTATTTCTCATCGCTTACATTCAGTAGATAAGCATTTTTATGACAAATTTAACACATTTTACGAAAAAAAAATAAATAAAAAAAAAATATTTTTCAAGTGCCGGCAGTTTTCAAACTTTTGACAAAATACCGGTACAAAGTATAACGTTTCTGTGACACACGTATTATAAATAACTGGTACCATGTGCCGCTTATTGTTCTTGTTGTTGGCATTTGTATGGGCCATATATTGTAAACAATGACGTCTATTGTTAGTGGGCGATCTTAACAATTTGAAAAAAAAGTATTAATTTATAATAAAAAAAAAAAAACAAAAACAAAAAAAAACAACAGACGCAGACATTTCGAATTTAAAAAAAAAAGTCATCGTGAACGCTGTTTTAAACGCGATTACATCAGTTTTAAAGAATTTCAATAAATTATGGTTAAAAAGAATTTCATTAAAAATTCAAATTATTTTTTTTTTTCAAAATAAATACGTTGAGATATTGCAAATCAAAATAAAACAACAAATGAGAAAAATAAAAAGAATCTCACGGTGAAAGAGTATCACCGGTGCCAGTCAGAATAGTAGTAGTAGTAGCCTATCTATGCACAATATTTTGTTGTATAAAAATGTAAAGCTTTACATACCGGAATTCCCATACAAAAGAAGTTCTTGAAATTATTAATGAAAGGCAAATACCTGACGCATATGTATGTATGTTAATTTGAAAATAATTTATTCAAGAATTTTATATTGAAATTATAAGTTTTAAATCTACACATCCACACATATCTGCTGTTATAATATAATATTTTGTATATCTTTTATAGAAAATTCATATAAAAAAATCGTTAATGTTCTGTAAACTGAACTGACCGCTGGAATCAAAGTGGAAATTACAAAAAAGATTGATTTTTGTTAGTTGTGACTGCCTTTTTTCTTGTGTTTAACACCTGATACGTTGCATTTCTGGCCTTACTATACTACAGTTGATGACATTTTTTTATATTTGGATTATTATCATTATTGTCGTGAATAAGGTATCTTTAAACAATGATCACACGATCTATTCCTGTCTGTTCCAACTTAATAGTGTATCCCCATAATGTATCCTCCACCTCTATTGCCTCGACTCTTTTGCAGCTCGGTCTCAACAATGACAATTCCCAGCCTATCATTTGATATTCCTCCAAGTGTTTTCTTCTAGAATGTATTAATGCTCACAGCTTCTAAGAATGTGTTCCCATGATTCTCTCATGCTACGACTCCCATTCTGTGTAAGTGTACTCCGTTACAATAGTTTTCTATCGGAAGACCGCTTACCAATTCAAGTTATTTCTAGATAGTCTGATGCAAGACTCAGATCTCCTCTTATTTCAGTTTCCCACCAAAATTTTCGAGTGATTTAAACCCACTTGATTTGAGATTGAGACTTTCTTTATTTTTCCTTTTCTAAACAATAGCTCCCACTCCACAGAAGGATTCTGGTGCCATCAATGGTGTGGAAGCTTACTTCCTTGCTCACTGCTAGGAATCCTTATATGACCTTAACAGAGAGTAATTTTATTCTAGACGTTTCAGATTCTTCAAACAATCTCATACTCTATTCGAGTTAACCTCATTACAGACGAGTGCTTGAATCACGGTGTGACTGTGTGATAGTATTGCTATTCTTTGTCTTCTGTACCTTCTATTTAAGCCAAATTGAGAAAATTAATATTCATTCATATTAGACTAGTCTCTGGTCAACGTTATCATAGACTCCAAAGCTTTAGTCTTCATTAAATCTTCAGGGCCACTAGCGCTGCTTTAGGTTAGGTTCTCATTCACCTTATCATACCAATGAACGCTTGCCTCTGTATCTTGTCTTTCAAAGGCCTATTTAATAATCAATTAAATATTTTCAACATTTTGCATTCGATGATATTTACACACTTTTTCTATTAAATCTTTCCCATCCCACACAGAAATTCTTTAAAAGAAACTATTTTCAATGACTGTGCAAGCTCGCATGTATTTAAATAATTTTTTTTTGGAGCCACACGCTGTTGCTTCTTCTTGTCATCTTGGAATTTATAAAAAAAACCAATAATTTTTAAAAGCTTTTAACACTTCTACTTAAAAAAAACAACAACAAAACAAAGTTTCGTTGTAAGACAAATAAATTCAATTATTTACACACGCCTCTTCATAGTTTCGATAATTCATTCATCCAATTTGATTCATTCATTTGCTCTGTCTTTCAGTCTTTTCGAACAGTCTTTCATTCATACATTATTTTACCGCTATATTACTTTGTATATGGAAAACAATGACAATATTTTTTGGAAATAGTGTGGGAAATTGAATTAAGCGAAGTATTGAAGCCGTAATCTAGTAAGTAGTGAATTGGCTTATTAGGCATGAGGCTACAGCTCCAACCCTAGGTCAGACATCGGCAAGAGAACAAAATATGAGAAAATACAATATTTCATCGGCGACTTCCCTTAAGCAACTTCTGGCAAAAACTCTATGAGTAAATAAAATTGCCATGAAAAAATTTCTCAAAAATCTGTCGTTCGAAGGCAACTTTAAACTGTAGGCACCGCCAGTCATGGATAAAATTAATACACACAACGTAAAGGGTGTGAGAAGCTAGGTCATAATTCTGACTGATGGGTTGTAATGACCAATTATGTATTATGTATGTATTGTGTGCAAGATAAAATCTCTTTAATTTAATTGTGCTCTTAAACGAATTCTAAGCACTGCTGCCAAAACAATGCCATTTGTTTGCTAATCATAGCCATACAAATAGTTAAGTCTTTAGACAGATTTTATTTGACAACCTTCAGAAATTTAATAGAGCAGCATTTCTCAATGAAAAATAAAAAAAGAATCAATTTAAATGAAAATCGAAATTTATCGAAATTATTCTATTCAAATTCAAATCGTCACAATAAACTTTAAGGACAAAATGTGGGCGTAACTGTAGTCATTCATTTCATGCCAAACAATTGGCAGTTTTTATTCGATTGTTGGTTTAAGAATTTTTCTTTAATTTTCAAAAGAAAAAAGATTTTTTTTTCCAAAAATCAATTATTCAAACGACTTTAGACCCAAAGGAGTGGAGTAGTGTACATGACACCGGCAAATTAAAATGACAAAATTTTAAACATTTTTTGTCGTTTTTTTTTTGGCTTTGTTTTCAATTGTTAATCACAATAGACACGGACGTGTGTCTTGAAAATCTTTTTTTTTTTTTGCCGTTATTATATCATATTACAATGGCCAATAATTTTTTTTCCTTTTCTTTCTTTTAATTTTTAATTTAAACAAAATAATATTGTTTTTATCTAAGGAATTTTCTGTATTTGTTGTTGTTGTTTTTGCATATTTTTAGCATAAAATTGTTTATTTTTATAGCATTTCGTTCTTTAGCTTTTTATATCGTATTTCCTTTTTTTTTGTTTTTTTTTTTGTTTTTTTATTATTTTTGACAATTTAATCATTAAATAAATATTTTCTCCGCGAATACCATAATAATAATCATTTAAAGCTAAATTTATAATTAAAAATTAATAATAAAATGCATGAGAAAAAAAAAACATAAAAAACGTATAAAAATTTGTTGAGTGAAAAGAAGAAGAAATCTTGGTTATCTTTTAAATTTAATACCACGAAGCTGCTGCCTGGTAATGTTATCATGGCAGACTGATAAATAAAAGCATATTTAACCAAGTGCTACCTAATTAAACACGCCTTACATTCTACATCGAATATTAGTGCTTGCTGCTTGGTTATTTGTATGAATTACACTGTGAAGCAAAAATGAAAAAAAAAATCTTTTTTTAAGCAAAAAGTATTCTTTTTGAAGAGATCCACCATTCTGTGGTATACAGATGGCTTAAGGATATAAAGTTAGTGGAACAGGAAGTCGCCATAGTTTAGTAGATAGTTTGTTGGCTTATTAGATGTGAGGCCATGGTTCAAACCCCAGATTAGACATCTCCAACAAAATGAAATCTTTCAAAATATTTCTTTGGCGACTTCCTCTCAGCAGTATAATGGCAAAAACTCTCGAGAGTAAATAAAATTGCCATGAAAAGTTTCTCAAAAATCTTTCGTTCAGAGTCGACTTTAAACTGTAGGCCTCGTCACTTAAACTGTATAAGGTTAACACTCACATAATATGTGGTGTGAGAAGCTAGGTTTTAATCCTAACTGAAGGGTTGTAATGACCAACTATGTACATATGTATGTATGTATCGGCATTCTCAGAACGAAATTTTTCTTAAACCCAATCAGAATCAACGAGACATGAAAACACTCGCCAAGCGGCTAGGAGTACTTCACACCAACTGTCGAAACTGTGTGTGTGATAGCCATGTAGGTGTTACAACAACAAGTCCTTATAGGATCCACCTGAGCTATAGTTTTCGATGGTATGCGTTCAACTGTAAATGGAAAAACACATACAAGTCGTCATTTACACCAACATTTCTATTGCTGCTGTCAGGGAAACCATTTTTTTTTTTCTGTTCAAAACTTTTAATGGTTGTCCTTCAAAAAAAAAAATTTTTTTTTTTCACTAAAAAATTTTTAATATTGAAGAAAAAAAAAAATAAATAAAAAACAAATTAACAAGAACGATAAATTAAGAAAAAAATAAAAAATTATAGAGATGCAGAGAGATACGCAGGAGTATTTTGAATGTACAACAAGAAACCAGGCAAAAAGGATCAATACATAGTTTAGGCTTGAATGTTTAGTTGTTTGGCTGGCGCATTCCATCATATTGTTTAAAAGCAAAAACAAAAGCCAGCCAACTAAAATAAAAACAAAGGAAAACAACAACATGATAATCAAAAAGTCCATTAACTTTGATTATGGGTCATTAATCAAAAATTCTCATATAAATATAATATTTCATACCCGCAAAATATTGCAGGCAAGCAGGCAGGCAGGCAGCTTGGCTGGCTCGCTGATGGTTGCAGCAGCAGCAACAGCATTGCAATTGCCAGTAGAAGTTTAGAGTAGAAGGCTGGATTTCTTACAATAACTTGGTTTTGGAGGTTGTTCTTGTTTTTTTTTCTTGGGCTGTTTGCGCAAAACAAGTAGCCACAAATTAAAAACTCAAAAATGAAAAAATAACTGCAACAATTATAATGTTGCATACATTTTTGATGGTTTTTTTTTTGCTTCTGTATTGTTTTGTTTTTGTTTTCCAAACCAACATTTTTTTTCCAAAAGCAAATTGCCTGACTGTCCTTTACCGACTGTCAATTCTGTCTGTGTGTGATTTTTTTGGGTTCGTTCATATAATTTTTTCCCTGTTGTTTATTCCTGCGCGCGTATTTTTCTTTTTGTTTTTTTGTGTGGCAATTGTAAGATGCTGTTGCAATGACACGAAGAATTTTACTGCATGTTAAACAAAAAGCCTTTTTTATATATGGTTGTTGTTATTGCTGTTGTTGCTGTTGCTGTTGTTGGAAATTGTTGACTTCATTCATTTTCAGAGTATGTATGACGTTTCCTCTTTGCTGCAAACGTTGTTCTGCTTCTGTTCATATGTTACAGCAGCAGTATTTTATTATTTTATTTGAACTCTCCAATGCTGTTGCTAAAGCCGTTGCTTGTGTTGTTGTTGTTGTTATTGTTGCTGTTGCTGTTGCTCTGGTAGTTTATGAGCCTGCTACCGTCGAAACGGTTATTATGGTTTTGGAACATTCATTGGACTGACTACTCGTGTTTACTTTATCAGTTTTATACTCTCTTACCAACTTACGGACTGTCTGGCAATATTGTTTGCCTGCCTGCCTGCCTGCCAGCCTGCCTGGTCCTGCCATGCATCATGATCTTGTCGTTTGAATGTTGCTGCTCCTGTTGCTATAGTCGCTTTTGTTGTTGTATTGCTTTCGTTATAGTTGCTGCTGTTTTAACTGCAGAAATCAAGCTCACATTAAACACCAAAAACTGCTACTGTGCAAAATATATTCAATTTTTTTTTGCTTTCTTTGCTCTCTTCTCTTTTCTTTTTCTGATCTTTCTTCTCGTTCTGTGCAAAACAAAAAAAAAAGTTATTTTTTTTCTTTCTGATTATTTTGTTTATTTCTTAATGTATAGTGGAGAACAAATATGCTCTTCTTGCTTACAGTTGTTAAGTATACTTTACAAAAGCGAGTAATACTTAACGACAAATGCATCTCCGTAAACCTCTTGGACAAGCGTGGGCAAACAAATGTTTAGCAATACTTATAGAAATTGGCATCTACTGCTTGAAGTGTTAAAATACGTCACGTGTCTCTAGCGTCTTCATCGACAGACATTTTGATTTCTGTTGCATTTATATTTTTACCAGAAAACCGCTCCATTCAAGCGTCAAGTTGATTTTTGTTCTAAAGGGGACTCTACCGAATTCTCTTCAGTGAATCTACATGATCTTTAAAAATGTTATTCGGTACTCAGAAAAGTACCAGAGATTTACAAGTCCACATAACAATTTTTAATTTGCACTCTCGTTTCCTTACTTACTTAATTGATTGGTTATTACAACCTTTGACTCAGAATTGCAACAGCACCCATGGTATGTGTTTTAATTTTATTCAAGAGCGGCGCTACCTACAGCTTAACGTTGACTTCGAACAACAGATTTGGGAAACTTTTCATAGCAATTTTGTTCACTTTAAGAGTTGTTGCCAGAAGATGGCTGAGTAGAAGTCATTAAAAGAAATATTTCTTTCGTATTTCGTTTTGTTCGAGATGAGGTTTGAACCTCAGTCTCTCATTTAATAAGTTAACAAACACCATACCTACTAGACTACGACATTTTCTCTTTTCTCTAATTTTTTTCTTTTAATTTTTTCTATCTTTGCATTCAAGTTACTTTCAGATTGGGTCGTGAGCGAGCGCGCCGAATTCGTTTACGAACTCTATAAGTAGAAGGAATAGAGGAGATATCCACTTCATAGACAATTAAACCTTAGCTTTGAGGGCATGTATTCAATCGGAAATCAATTTTTTCTGAGGGATTTTTGTCTTGCAGACAAAAGTGAGCCTGAAGTGTAATTCTTCCTCTATTCTCAGATTATCGGCCTTATTTAACAACTCTTTTTCCACGTTCATTATAAAATTTGATGTTTCGTTTTAAACTAACTGTGTGCCAGAAAAATACGTTGCACATTATCCCATTCGTACATCCGATTTTCTGCATAGCATCCATTAAGCTCCGATTGGAGTTTATAGACGTATTGTTCTACAACTGGAGGCTGTTCTTATTTAGCACCGCCGACTTTATGACTGGTTGTCTGGTAAGAGTATTTGATAGCCACCAGTTTTATGTGATCTGTACTTACGAGGACATGAGTGTCGCTGTAGTCGTCTTAATATGAAGTCTTGTATGGAAACTTTTCACAAAAAGCAGTAAAGAGTTCTCCTTCATTGCAGTCATGATTTGCTCAATTTGCTGTCGAGATTGATATTTTAGGATCCTATTTGCGCGTTAAAGACTACCATCAAAATTACAATATCTCCGTGGTAAAAAAGTAGCATAGTCTTGCTTAATTTACTGTAGGCCTAGGTACGATTCTATGCTGTGCCTATCTGATGATCTTTTTGGAATAGCGTTGGTTATAATTATCTTCTTTAGTTTTATCAGATTACAAGTTTTCAATTCAAATGTATCATACAAAACCAGACAGAAAGTTTTGTCTCCCACTGTATTAATGTCTGATGGTAAATGTGCATTTAAAATTTGCCTCTAAATTTCTTTTTTTTTTTTTTTTTTGGTTTAAAACTAAAACGAATTTTATTTTTGCAGTTCAAAAATAAGTCTTCGTAGAATAACTTAGTAAAAAGCGTCGATCGTAAAGAATCGACTGACCTGGGACTGTATTGGATTCGGTTCTTTTTTGCTTTTCTGTCTCTACGTCTGTTTGTCTTCCTCGTTCTTGGCAATTCTATTCTGAAAGAATTATATGAAAAGATGAAGGAGATTGACATACAAACACAAACTTTCATACATACCTACACACACATGCATATACACTCTCATACAACTGGAATCCATATGCCAAAAGTTATGTTGGCAAAAAAGAAATAAAATTCTTACCAAAAAAATAAAAAAAAAGAGGAAAAAAGAAGAGAGAAAAAATAATCCACTTCAATTATGTATGCACAGTAAATGAGGCAAATTGGTCAAGTGTAACCATATGGTACTCTCTTGAGCGATGGAACGATGCCTGTCGAACTTGGCAGATTTATCAAAGTGTTTCAAAGTCTCATTCCTAGTCCCAGTGTCATAAAAAATTCTCTGGCGGTTCTCTGGTGTTGAAGCATAGCTTAAAACCAAGAATTGTACGGTTTATGAATTCAGTTATCGATTTTTATGAAATCGAAATAAATTCCCTCTTTTCCTAACATAGATCGCACAAGTTTAATACTTACTTAATTAATATTCATATCCCTGCAGTCCAGCTTGCAACCTAGGTACTTGTGTCCCCCATGTTGTGGCTGTAAATTTTATCCCTGAATGGAGGGACCTATAGCTTAACGTCGGCTGCAAACGACCGCCCGAGAGATTTCAGAAACTTTTCATGACAAATTTATTTACTCTCAGAGTTGTTCCCACTGTTGCGGTGTAGAAAACGTTTGTATTGGGGGGGGGGAGCATTAGCCATTTCACAGATTGTTTGACAACTTCTCTATGTTTTTTTCATTCTAAGGCTCAGAAGTCGTTAGTTAACGAATTCAAAAAAATTATGCTGCACTTACTAACATACTGTCCGGTTCTATAAGGCGTATTACGAAGATTTCGGTGGTTACTACATTCACATTTTATTCAATGCTTGGGCACTATTGGGCCTTATTTTTAGGATAAACGGAGGATTGGAAACCCTTTCTAGCGACTTCGAAGGAGATGTAAATCGAGTACGAGTGATGTTTGCAGCCTTTGCTTGAACGAAAAAGAGAAGTAGACTGTCTGTGTACCATCTATTAAATGATTATCCGATTCTGGGAGGCCATATTACAAGGATCCGGCAGATTTCTGATTTCATAAACATTTCGTTGAAACTGATCCGCAATCTCAAGAACCTTGAACACATATAAGCTTCGATTTTAAGATTTACTTGGAAATTTTGAAAGGTGAATCCAAATTGTTTTAAAGTCCTGCAAACAATGTCTGACAGCCCAAATGTGGTATAGTAGGGTGTATAATAAAAGAATGAAAATATAGAATTGGTTGGGATTTTTTAAAGGCAACCATAGATTGCTGCAGCCATGGCAACAAACAACAACAACTAAAGCAATTGAGTTATGGCTGCTTATGGGGCAAATATTGTATGCGCACGCGCGAATTCGTTTGAATGCAAACGATACGTTTATTTCAATGTTTATTCAATGTTGTTGTTGTTGCTGTTGTTGTTACTATTGTCGTTTTTTGTTTTATTTTACATGCAAAAATATGGGTGTATGTACCGTATTTTTTTATTTTTTTATATTTTTTATTTTGAGTGTGTGTATGTATAGAGAGAAGGTTGTTGTTTATATTATTGTGTTATTGTTGTTGTTATTGCTTTTGTTTAAGATTGCAAATATCTGAAAGTTATTCCATAGTAACAGCGGTGTCGACTTCAAAAAGGGTTATAATGAGCAGATAACAGATGTTCTCCATTGAAAGCTGGCAATGGAAACGTTGCAACCTAGACGGCATGTAGACCTCGTTCTACGTGTCAGCCGAAGATCGAAGACCGTTATGTTAGAAACCGTCAGGCTGAGATACTTTATTTTTTTTTTCTTAATCATCCCTCCAGCCCATACGGCCTCCACTTTTGTCTGCAAGAAACCAGTGAACGTAGCTCAATCCAATTATTTTTAGTGATAGCCACGGCTTATAATTTAATCAATTAATTGAGATCCTTTCTTCTTTCCAACCTAAGTGATTGTGTGCAATCAATGGGCTTCTTTTTGATTCCCTTTGATTCAGTGTTTCGGATATTAGGAAAAAGTAAAGTATCTCGGTAATCTTCCGAAGTAGCCGTTGTCAAGTCGGTAGTGTGTTGGCTTATTAGACGTAACGCTATGGTTCAAACCATCAAAAAAAAATATGAAAAATATTTCTTCGTCGACTTCCTCTCGGCAGATTTCTGGCAAAAGCTCTGAGAGTGTAAATAAAATCGCCATGAATAGTTTCTCCAAAATCTGTCGTACGGAGTCAGCTTTAAATTGTAAGTCCCGCCGCTCATATATAAAGTTAACACTCAAAGTTAGGTGTGAGAAGCTAGGTCTTAATCCTAACTGAAGGATTGTAATGAACAATTATGTATGCATGTATGGAAATTTGCCCTCAGTATCTGCAGGGTTTTAAAATCCCTGAGGTCTATACTGCATAACAGAAACTCTCAGTCTTTGCTGACACATGTATCATGCTTTACATGCCACTATTTGCTGAGATTTACAAATTAGCATGTGGGGACAACATGATCACATACAGAGTATATATGTTTCCCAAATAAACTTCATTTTTAACTTAAAATCACCCCCTTCTTAATCTATTCACAGTGACGTTCTTCTTTCGAAATTTTTGCAGGAAAATAACAGATCAGAAAGAAAAACATTACTATACCGTACATATACCCACATACATATATAACTGTGATGTATATAAATGTACGTATGTGTATATATACATACGTATGCATTTGTTGTTGTATGTATTTTTTTTTTACATACAATTTTATATTTCTTAGGAATTTATTTAGAACAGAATTTCAACTGCTTTAAATACTTTCAGATTTTCTGTGTCGTCGTCTGTTGTATTGTCTCCACTCCATTAAAACATCGCCAAACAACTAGTCAGTTTTGCTGTTTGTTGTCTGTCCGTCCATCCTTCCGTCCATGCTGGCTTGCAGCAAATATGTTTTCAATTTTTGTTTTTTTTTCTCCTGTTTTCGTGTGGAATCAAGTCAGGCTTTTTATTGCTTCACGTTGCAAAGAGCCTCCTAGGGATATTGCTATTGTAGTTGTTGTTTTCCTTTTTGGTGCTGTAGCTGCTGCTGCTGCTGCTGCTGTTGCTATTGCTGATCATGTATAGCCAGCCCTCTGAGGCATTTTTGAAGGTAAAATACTCGTTATCGTACTTTAAAAGGAATTTCAGCTTGAAAACTTGAAAAAAAAACCAAAAAAAAAGAGTTCCTTGGCATCCAGAAACTCAAGACCAGAAATGTAATAAAAACAACAACAACAACAACAACAACAATAGCATCTACAATACTGGCAAAAAATTGATTGCAAGTTTTGTTGCAACACATTTTGGTATTAAAAATACGACTTGAAAAGGAGATAAAGATAGAGCAGAACAAGAAAAAGGAGAAGAAGAACAAACAAAAAAGACACATACACACAGAACACAATAACGAAAACCGAAAATTTGAAAGAAAAAACAACAACAAACAGCAAAAGAAAGAACAGAGAGAAAAAGAAAAATTGTAATAAAATTTGATATGAAAGTTAGCGTGTGTGTGCCTGCCTGCATTTGTGGGTTTGCGCATTAGCTACATATGTATGTTGCGAGTTTGTGTCCAAGAATATTATGATCAGTAAGAGCACAACGACGGGTGCTGTGGTGTTAAATTTTGATAGAAATTCACAAAATATGTGAACGAGGTCTGTTGGATCGATGCACCGACTATATAACATTTTTCATCTGGATAAGTTATGTCGGCCCCAAAAAGTGAATTATTTACGGGTGTCTTCCAAGCGGAAGATATGCTTAATTCAAGAGGTATAATGTACCGGATAGAGTAAAACTATCTCACAGTCAAATTGCTATCTATTCTTTTCGTATACGTTAATATATCTCAGAAGTATTAAGTACTAGGCTATCAGTTATCTTTGCAGATATCTAACAACATCCTGCAGGAAATTTTTATTGACTCGATAATTTAAAAACATCGATAACAAATTTTGTCACAATATGTTAGTTCGTGTGTCAATAACTTTTATAATTTTCAGAAATGAAAAATGAAATTAAAAATTTATCGAAATAATTTATAAACATTAAGGGAGTGTAATTAAATTAAATAAAATAATTATAAACACATTTGAAATTATCGATTATAATTTTCAACGACTTAACGTTATCGATAACTTTTATACTTTTCGTCATTTGCTTATCGATAATAATAATATTTAACGATTTAATGCTATCAATAACTTTTATACTTTTTTGTTATTTACTTATGAATTTAGATAATAATATTATCTACCTATTGAAATCGATAACACTCATTATTAATATTATTACTCATTATTACTGTTTTGGATAACACGTATTATTAATTAAAATTGTTGTTATAGACAACAATTATTATTAGTAATCAATTATTGTTGTCGATAACACTTCATATTAATAAATTAAATTATTGTTATCGATAACACTTTCTTAAATTTACATTTTGTTATTTTATATACGAATTAAGATTTAAAAAAAATCTAGAATTTCAGCTTTATTTCCAAAATATCGATAACGAATTATTTTTAAAGCTCTTGTAAGTTCCACTGTACCCCTGGCTTTAAGGACGATAAATAGAATTTTTTTCATGTGCAACAAAGTTGGCGAACACGATAACATTGTTTTTTTTTTCAGTTGTTGCTGTTGTTGTTCTTGCCAAAACTGGCTGGTGTTTTTGTAGGATTCTTTTTAAGGGTTTTCGTCACTAGTCGATAACATAATCACAACTACAGCAAGAACACTAGCAGCAAAAATAAAATAAGTTTTAAAAGAAAAAAGAAAAAAGAAAAATTGATGCCAAAATTGGAGTCGAATTCAATAGTGCTAAAAACGTAAAACAACAGCAACAACAACGAATGCTTGAGACATTTGGTTGTTGTACTCGTACTGCATGCTGCATAGTATAGCATGCTTAACACACAGCAACATTAACAATTTTGAATGGAAGCCTGTGGTATGTTGCCAATATTTGGCATGACACTGCATATGTACACACACACACTCTAACACTCAAGCCGGGCAAATTTTTGAGCAGATGGGACAGACATTTATAGCGATATTCACGTTACCATGAACGTATTGGATGGATGGATGCATGGCAAGGTAAGGCTGACTGGCCCGTCTGCATGGCTGTACATTTTTGTTACTCTCTCTCTAGCTTGTTCTCTTTCTCTCTCTGTTGCCAGATTTTATTGCTCTTGGATTTCGTTTGTTTGTTGGAATTTTTAATTTTTTTTTGTTTTGTTTTGTTTTAACTTTGGGGTAAGTTTTTGGTGGAATGGCTAAGAAAACGAAAGAAAAAAATTGTTTTTCTTAACAATTTTTGTTGCTGTTGGTTGTTGTTGGTTTTTTAAATTTGTTTTTCATTCGCTTGGTATGGAGTGAAAGTAGGGTACGCAGATTAGCGTTTTACTCACCATGGAAAACCACAGCAATTTCAGGCACTGCTGGTTGCAGCAGTGGCAACAACATTTTTCCAGCAGTTAAAACTGCATTGCAATACAAACGAAAATGCATTGAATTGCACTTCATTTCACTTCACTGCTGCTCGACTGGCTATTGCTGGCTGCCTGCACTACATTCACAATTTCAAAGTTTTAGTTTTTGATCAGATTTTTTTTTATTTCTATTTTGCTTTTCATTTTTCTGTTTTTTTTTCTTCTATTTATTGGGAAAAACACAAAAATGCAGTTTTTCTGAAAAAAAAAAAAGAAACCAAAATAAAAATAAAAAGAAGAAATCGATAACTTTAATAACAACTAAAAACAATAATAACAAGAGTTAAAATTTCATATGAAATTAAAAGAATTTCATAAAATTTTCAAAGAAAGATTAGGTGTGTAAAGTGAGAGACCTTCATTACCTCCTAACCTCGAGATCTTTACGATGAGTAGGTAATAATGGCAGGGCGAAGTGCTTTTTAAATTGTCGGAGAACGATTTGGCCGTCATTCCTGGATCCTTTAGCTAAAGGATTGTCGGAAGGGAAGTAATGTGAACCTTTCATTAAAAGCAGAGGTCCCACTTAAACCACAATCAATATTCAACTCGGAGATCAAACATTCCCTGGAAAAAACCAAACTGAGCTTAAAATAAATCCTTAATATTTGGGAACTCAGTCAGGAGCAATGCACTGACACATGGGGTTAAAGACAGTCTCTTCCTCTTTAGCTAAAGGATTGTCGGAAGGGAAGTAATGTGAACCTTTCATTAAAAGCAGAGGTCCCACTTAAACCACAATCAATATTCAACTCGGAGATCAAACATTCCCTGGAAAAAACCAAACTGAGCTTAAAATAAATCCTTAATATTTGGGAACTCAGTCAGGAGCAATGCACTGACACATGGGGTTAAAGACAGTCTCTTCCTCTTTCGTAGACCAACGACTTCTGCAGAAGACATTTGCAGGAATGTCAAGCCTTTTGGCATGCCTACGAAAAGGACAGTAGTGCTTGAGAATCGCCTTTTTGCGATGGATGGTCACCCGATTTAAGGACAGAAGTGAGTCAGTCCTCTTCTTATTTATATTAGTCTAACAATATTGCCCGTACCCTCCTAATGTCAATGAGTTTGCGCTTCACTGCAATTATCGAAATACCTGCACCTTTTAACATGTCGGAGATTGCTAGCTCCGTGACGGCCTTGGCCACCTAATCAGTAACGCAATTTCCAAAGATATCCCTATGTCTGGGAATTCATATAAGACTTGCCTGTGAATGATCCGAAGTTCCTCTGAGAAATCCTGATTGCCAAGACCGACCGGTTAATTAGAACTTGTCCATCTGGTTCCTGGTACATTGCTTTGTGCAATATTTAGCATCGTGATGGTCTTAATTTGTGCCGCCTGTAGGGTACTTAAAAATTCAGTTGTCTTATAAACATATTCAAGAATTTCTTTTAATTCTTTTCTTCGTCAAAAACAACAGAAAAAAGAAAACAGAAAACAGAAAACAAAAACAAAACAAAAACAAAAAAAAAATAATTCCAATAATTTTAAGTGGCTTTCAAAAGGCAGAACAAAATTTATGTTTCACCTCTACGGCTCACAATTGTTTACGACACCTTTTTTGTTTTGCAGCAGCAGCAGCTGCAGCAGCTTTAGCATCAGCAGCAGACGTCAGTCATTGTTTGATTTTTAAAATGAAATTCCAAAAACTTTTTGAAGGTGGGCTGTGTTTTTTCCATCCACATTTGACCTTCTCATATCGTAGAGGATAATACTTACTTATATACACTCGTACATACGAGGAGAGTCAAAAACAAAAAAAAATTGCATAAAATTATAATAAAAGTTCGGCATAAATTAAATGCGAATGGAAATGTTTGCCAGGAATTTAGTCAATTGAGGTGGCAAGGAGAAAATGGTATGGCGGGTATACAATTTGCATTAATTTTTCTGTTAAAAACAAAAAAATAGGTTTTCTAAAGGTATTAAACAAAACACACTCGATTTAGTTTGAATAATTTCTTTAAGGAACACTGGCTACCAGTTAGCCAGCAGCTGAAGCTGGTTCGATTCGAATTATACAATCTTATGAGAATCTTGGAGGTGGTATTTCCAACACCTGATGATGTTTTTAAACAATTTGTATAAACTTTATCGCAATAAAAAGTAAAATTTTTGTTGGCCATGCCGACTATGGTATTTCCAACATTTTTGGAAGATTGGACAGTTGTATGTACTCTAGCCATGAGAACATTCTTATTAACAGTGTTATAAAATAGTTTGTATCAAACTTATTGTCAATAGTTTAATTTCAGTTCAAAATGATCTCTGCTTGTTAAACAACGCCTAACGTATCAGAGAACAATTTTCGTATTACCAGCTCCGGCATTTAGTTGTTGATTGCTGTAGGTAGGGTGTGTAACCAAATCATTGTTTGTTCGAATATAATGTGTTTTGGTAGATGGATGCTGTTGTTGTTGTTGTTGTTGTTGCACATTTGATTCTTATAATGAATATATGTAATCTTGTTGTTATTGTCGTTTACACAACAATACCTTTATATTCATAATAACAACAACAAGAGATTGGAATGTAACCAACCAACGAACCAACCACCATAAAACCATACGCGAAATAATAACGACAGTAGACAATAAATAAAAAAAATTGTTGTTGTTGTTTTTTTTTCGAATTCTTAGGAATTTCTTCTTAACGTCTGTCCATCTGTGTTTGCTTGTCTGTCCATTTGGCTGTTTGATAATTTGTTGTTTTCGTTGTAATTTTTTTTATTGAATTTCCACAAATATTTGTTTTTGTTACAAACAAGAAAAATGTTGTTGTTGTTTTTTTTTTGTTTTTAGTAATTTAATAAGAATTTTTATGATTACCGAGAATAACTTCCTACATTCGCAGATGATTTTTATGAAATATTTTTCATGAGTGATAAACAGCATGAGAATATTCAGAATTTATAAGCGAGAGAAAGAGAGAGAAGAGATTAAAAGGGTTAAAAAAATAAGAAGAATTAAGAGGAAAAGTGTGATTTTTAAACCAAAATTAGAGTAATTTTCTTAGGTTTAAGAAAGCCTTCTACACCATTACCACATGGAGTGTCATGTGGAAAGCATTTTGACCGGAAAGAGGCAGCTCTGTAAATAATTTAAATCATCTACATAGCTCTGATGGGGTAGAGGATATAGGACTTGAGGTTCTTCACAAATCCCGCTACCCAATAAGCATTCCATCGCTTTCAAAGAGGCATAGTCTTCGCCTCGAAAACGCATGGACGTTAAGTAAAAATCGCATGATTAGAGCAATTCTCTTAGTGTAGTGAATGTCAATAGCAACGCAGAGCGTGAGCATCAAACGAGCGATTTAGGATCAGTATAGATCAGTATAGGATCAGTATAGATATCATAAATATCCAAACGAAAGTCAAATCTAGATACTGAAGGTATTTGCTGAAAAATTACTTCAGGATCATAAGCATAAACTGGCAAACACCGTGAACAATAATGATTTAGAGCATTGATTGGAAATCAAGGATAACGCTGCAGTAGAATTATCGAATAAGGTCCGCTGAGGTTCAATGATATTTTGATTCCATCTCTCAGAGTAATCTCAACAATAGAAGAATAGAACGTGGAAATCGTATTGCCTGTGGATGATTAGATTCTTGGACTCTAGATACTACACAAGTTGATGGCTAGTCATGATATCCAGAACCTTGAAAAGTGTGGAACATGCTGCTATTTGGGCGCAATATCTGTCACGGTATTCTCTGTCTACGTTGTATATGATGCAAATACATTGAAAATTTGTGACATGGAATAGTGTGATGTATTATAATAGGGCTTTGGTATGAGTAGAGGTTGCGTTCGAACTTCGGCAAATGGCAAAGTGGTGTCGCCTCTTGAAGTATTAGTAATTGTATGTAGTGTTAGAGATGACGGTGAATATGTTCCTTCATAGTTTTTAAAATATTGATCGTCTCGTCCATCAATTGCTTGGACACTTCACACATACAATTGTCGTTTGTCGTCTTCTACATAAAATATTTAATAGTTCTTATAGCTACTATGTCTTGTTTCTTTATTTCCAGTGTTTATTTTATTTTTTTTTTTTTTGTTCTTTATGGTATTTTTTATTTCATTTTATTTAATTTTTTGTTTTATAATTTATTTTTTTCAACAATTGTGCCATAAGGTTTACGAGTGTCAATTGAAGTGTGTTTATTGGCAAGACTACAACTGAAGCGTTTGACTACAAACCGCATACGGTATAACAGTTATTGCTGTTGTTATGCTTTGCTCTCTTAAAAGGCGTTCAGTGTTTTAAACAAATCAACGCAGTAAACTGAAACCGCTTGGCAGCTTATGGTTACAATTGTAATCATGCGGTTAAAATATTTATAGTACACGACAACGACGACGATAAAGACGGCTATGTTCAATTCAATTCAATACGACAATGAATATGAGGTGCGCAGGCGCATGCTAAAACGCGCTTCATCGCTTGTACGATTTATTCGCTTGTTATTTTGAACTCCTCGTATGGTATTCACTTGGGTGCGGCGGTATTTCAACTTTACCATATTTATTCTACTTTTGGATTCTTATACTCTTTTATGTTTCTACTTCTTTTTTGTGTTTTTTTCTCGTTTTTATTATTTTTATAACATTTTTTCAAGTCTTGTAAATATTTTCAAAGAGTTGTCGTAGAAATGCAGGGCAAATACGGTGTGTATAAGAGATTGTTTGATACACTATGTCAGAAATATAAGTAGAGCTGCTGGTTGGTTTAGTTTGTTCACATAAAGCTCTAAGAGATTAAGCCTATATTATCTAAAAGATATGCTTGAGAGTGAATCCATTTCCTCACATATCCTCTAAAGTCATGAACGTTATAGTTGTAGAGTATCATTCGGTCGGCTATAACCATTCATTCAGTCACACTGACTAGAGTTTTGTTAGAGGAATTGTTTTTAAATTTATTAATAATTTATTTGATGTGTTTTGCTGTTGTTGTTGTTGTTGTTGTTGTTGTTGTTATTGGTTGTTAATTTTTATATTAAATTTCAAGAGCGTTAAGCATCAGATCTTGTTAAATAAACATCATGTGGGTAAACATTGTAATTCATTGGCATATAAAGTGGTAAAAAAAACAAACATTCAAGCATCCCATCCACGACAGAATATCAACAGAAATTTAAGACTTAAATTGGCTAAAAATTAAAGAAACACAAGAAGAAGAAGAAGAAAAATAAATAAAAATTTCAAAGCCAGAATAGAAATAAAATATGAAAATTACAGCATAATTGCATGCCACATGATGACAGCAACAATGTTGATACAATATTTGTTGCATAAATAATAACTTTTAATTTGAACTGTAAATAACGCCATTTTTGCTTTGCCTATGATACTAAAGACTCTAAGTGTGTAAATTAAATTGCCATAAAAAGTTTCTCAATAAGCTGTAAATTCCGCCAATTACAGCATGGATGATGTGAGCAGCTAGGTTGCAAACCTGACTAAAGGATTAGAATGAACTGTTAAGTAAGTCCGTAAGATTCCACTATTACCATTTACAAGAAGAACAAATCTTTCTAAATGGTGGAATACTTAACTCCTGAATGATATAATATAACAGAAAAGGGCGGTGAAACATTTACCGATAATACTGGATATTAAAGTAATATGGAGGGCTTATATAGAAAGCCTCTTAGAAAAGGCCAGATAAGACGTAATGGTATACAGAAGACTAGCAGGTTAATACAAGGGATGTAGCCTAGGATGTGTACCATGATGGTCAGACCATTAGTGACATATGGGGCAATTGGCTTGGCGCAGATAGCATAAATTTGCAAACGGCTTAAATGGTGTTGGACGAGATACGGAGACTGGTGTATGTTGGCATAATAGGGACAATGAAAGCATGTTCTACAGCGGCTCTGTTAAGTGAAATGAAGGCTAAAGTTTTGAAGTATTTTGGAGTATTAATTTGAAGTCGAAAACAAGTCAAACAGGAACTTCTTTAGTTGATTTCGTGACATAAGGAATCAAATGGCTACTAGCTCTATCCTAAACTGTTCCCAGATCCGCAACAGTTATTCTATGATTTTGAGAAATGCTTTTCAACTAAATAGAAATAGAAATGACTGGAGTAATCTGAAAGCTGCATATTCTTTTAAAAGAGGAGTTAAGAACGTCTATTGGAATAGGAGCAGAAGTTTACTATTCTAGAATGAAAAATTGCGAGCCCAAGAGGGAATCTTGTGGGTATCTTCCAAGCTGCTTCCATAAGGAATACAAAAGACAGGCTAGAACAAGACTATCTTAGATTCAGAAAGTCAGTCACTCATTCGGTTCTTATGAGGTTACAACGAATTTAGTATGGAACTATCACTGCTGGGACTCAGGTCATGTGGGAACTCTCAGCAATGATCTAGCAGACCAACAAAAGGGAAGATAACGTGAGGCAAAGAGTTTTCTCAAACCAAGTGGGTTTGTTGTGAGGAGATCTGAGTCATGCATTAGACTAAATAGGAATAACATGAGGTTGGTAAGATTTTGTGACGATGATAATGATTCATAGCAAGTGCTAGGCAGGGAATTGTCATTGTTGACACCCAGCAGCATCCTGAAATTCGTAGGAAGAAATTTTATAGCGATAGTGCAACTTTAAGGATTTAATTATTGTGCTAGAGTCTAGAGGAATAGGAAATCCTTTCCAAATATTATTTTTATAATAGGCTGGCCATCTTATTGTTGCTTTTAAGAACACAATCATTTTCCCCAAAAATAAATAAACCTGTACGAACAAATTTCAAAAAAAAAAAAAAGAAAAAATCGTATTGACTTGTAAGTAGAAAAGAAGCAAAAAAAAAAACAAATTGGAATTCTACACCAAACTCAACGAAACTGCTTGCAACACATACTTATGTTCTCGATCATTATAATAACGATGATGATAAAGGCGATAATGATGTTGGCAGGTCTTACAGGTTTACAACATTATTGCCTTAGTGTATAACATTTCGCGGGTTTTTTTTTCTTCTGTTTTTACCTCATTTCCAGTTCTCCCGGCACCCACCGTACGTTGGTTCGTTCAGCCTGTTGCAATTTATTTAGATCATCGTCAAAATAAGACAAACAAGTTGACGGTCGACGGTTAAACCAAATAGTTGGCTGGTTGGCCGGTTGGCTAGTTGGCTAACTAATCAAATGTTAAATTGGTATGACGATCGGTGGTAAAGCCAGTTGCCAAGTTCTTGTAAATAATTCTGGGTTTTTATAAAATACAGATGGCCAATCGCTCGTTATTCTAAGCCAAGTCAGTTTTATAGATTTTTTCGTCATCTTTATTATGGCCGGTGTTGTTATTGTTTGTTGCTATTCGTTCGCAGCCATCGTAACTGGTGTTATTGTATGGCTTGCTGTTAAAGCTTCACAAATTTGGAATTTTATTCTGGCTGCCGTAGCGACAAAAAAGCAGAAGAAAACGTTTAAAAAAGAATGGCTGGCTGGCAATAGAGTTTTCGTTCTTAAGCTTAAGCCAAGTTTTTTTTTTTTTTTTTTTTTGATTGTATTTGCTTGCGCACCCCCTTTGGTTTTTATCTGACAAATATTATTCATATTTTCAATTCTTTATTCTTATTTTTCTCTTTTTCGTTTACATTTTATTTTTAGTATTCCATTGGCTAGCTGGCTACCTTTGTCAACCATTTCTCTCCCTGGCCACTTTGCTTACATTAACGTGAGGCACAAAGCAAAGAAGCAGAAGTAGAAAAACTACAAAAAAAAAAAAAAGAAAAAAGGTAAGAAATGCCAGTTTGAAAATTTAAAGCCTTAAATAAATATTTCAAAAATGCACAGTCGATCATAAATAAGTCTTACCAACCAACTTAACTGAACTGATTTCAGTTGAAAAAAAAAATCAAATTCAACCATAAGGAATTTCTGAAAATTTCTACAGAAAAAAAGGGGTACCATTTAAAACAACCCAGCAAACAAACATTAAGTGCGAATATACATATTCATACCCAGTTTAACATTCTAAGGAGCCCTGGCAGTTCCAACGCTGTTTAGGGCTTCACCAATATGAAAAGGTGGGGAAAAATGGGAAACAAATACGTCTGAGATCAATCAATCAGTTGACCTTGTAAGGCACAGGCAGTCCAGTTATATCAGCTTCGGGAAATTGTGACCTCAATCCTTTGTCTAAAGCATATTCTCTTGTTCTTTATTCTACTATAAGAGCCATCCCTAATATACTAATATTCGCATTGTAATTGTTGTAATCCTGAAATGAAGGGTTGTTATGACCATTTAAGGAAGTACGTCAGTAAAGATCTGTCAATATATTTCACTAGTGCGTACAGCTCTCTCTTAACAGATCTGATGGCGATAAGTTTACGTGTCCAAAGACAATATCTAAGCCCTTCAGAAGGAAGGAATAAACACTAAGTTGTCGTAGCTAAAAATCTATGGAATCATTGGAAACAACTCGTTGACTTTAGCAGGTCAGCAGGAGTGATGCTGTCAGAGTCGAGCAATTTTGAAGGAAGTAAAATTGCTAACCTTCCATTTGATTTTGTACTCCCTGAAATAGTAAATATTCATACGGTTTTCTCCGCTTACAACTGGATAACTTGCTGGTATTCAGCAATTCAGCTGGCTATAAGAGTAATAGAACTGAGCTTATCTACACAACAAAGTCGTCTAGGTTTTGCAACCATGTAACTCAAACACTAATTCCATAATAATCTACGGGCTTATCTCTAGGGCGTAAGAATTCACTGGGAAATCTCCAAACTTGAGTGAGTGAGTGTATTTGAATGCTGGCTCTGGCATTGGCTTTATAAAAGCAGAGTTTATTCATTCGTTTGTCAGATGGTGAAAAATGATAAAAAATCATTTTTTTTTTTCAAGAAAAACAAAAACAAACAAAAAAAAAAAACAAAAGAAGAAGGATATAAATTTTTGCATACATTGTTTCAACATTATGACACAATGGTGCATAAGAAAAACTAGCTGCGGGGGTGCAGGAGGGCAATGAATGAGAAATTCAACGATTTTAATGGTTTCTTTGTTAATGGATTTGAACTTCTTTTCTTGTCTTAATTTTTTTTTTTGTTTCTTTTTTTGGTAAGTTTGGAATGTTAATTACAGTAGCCGCACATGTCATACTTTAAAGACTGCTTTAAATATGAATATTTGCTCAGGCTGTTGTTTAAAACTGAAATTAATAACATTCAAAAACATAACTGTAATAAGTATGCCATTAGCGTGTTGATTTTGTAGTGAACTTTGCTGTCAATTGATAACGTAATACAGGAGATTTAATCTATGGATCTGTATAAAGAATCTACTGATGTAACCGCCTAGAAGGAATCCATCACTAACTCCATTTTTTGTAAGATAAAGTACTCTTCAGTAGACTTAATCTTGTGAAATCCAGGTTTTTTTTATGAGATATCCCTTCACTCAAGCCCAAACTAAAAAAGTTTGATTAACTAAAATAATGTTTAATAAATTGTACAGGAACTGTACTGTACTGTAACTGAAGGCAACTTTCGAGAACGGACCGCAAATACTTTTTGTTTTGTATGCCAATTTGTGTACTCCTTGACCATATTTGTGGTACGTTTTGATTAATGCGCCTAAGCAACTGATAATGTTTTCTATCTTGAATCGGCGTATTACAACCAGAGATCAACAGTTATTTCAAACAAAAATACAACCCTTTAGTCAGGATT
Source organism: Sarcophaga bullata (assembly GCA_005959815.1). Lineage (NCBI taxonomy): Eukaryota > Metazoa > Arthropoda > Insecta > Diptera > Sarcophagidae > Sarcophaga > Sarcophaga bullata. The sequence goes on from QOCX01000057.1 coordinate 168,633, forward strand.
TCGGCCTATCTTCTCACACAACTTACGTTGTGTCTGTTGATTTTATGCATGAATGACGGGACCAACAGTTTAAAGCCGACTCCGAACGCCAAATTTTTGATGAAGCTTTTCATGGCAGTTTTATTAACTCTCGGAGTATTTGCCAGAAATCTGCTGAGAGACAGTGGCCGAAGAAATATTATTTCGTTTTGTTGGAGATATTTGACCTGGGGCTTGAACGGTAGCCTCACGCGTACAACCTACCTACCAGACTACGGCGACTTGGGTAGGTTTAGAGTGTAGATTTTTGTCTGACTTGGCACTTCAATCAAACCTGAGTTTGATTAAAAAAAAGAAGATTTAATTAACTATACAGGGGCCTCTCTGAATTCAACTATCGTGAACGGACGGAAAATAACTTTCGTTTTCGTATTCCAATACTTGACCACTTTTTTTTTGTTCTTTTTGACTAAGGTTCCTAAACAACAGATATTGGTTTCTGTCTTGAGGCGGCTTGTTACGCATATAGGTCAGCTAAACCAGTTGTTGTTCTATTGTAGCAGGTTCTACGATGATAGGGCTAACACTTCTTGTTGCTTAGACACAACGTCCTCGGTGAATTTATGCTGATGAGTGTAATGGTAAGGATCATTGCTCAACCATTTCTTCATGTAATCAAGAGCTGGTGCTGCCAGACTTTACCATTATGTTCGTCGTTAATGTTATCATCTCTAGAGGGTCAGAGCATTCCTGAACATATTATTTGAAGATTGAGTTTCTAGAATCTGTATCGCATGATGTATAATTCTTTCGCCAGCACTATAAGCACAACGCCATTGGAGTGGCATGGTTTTGTAAAACATCGAAGTCAGTTTTCAACTGTTAATCACGATCATAATAACTTAGTTCTTCTATACAAAATTTCTTACCGAGAAACTGTTACAGCGTGTGAATAAAAAGAAAAAAAATTCAAAAATATTTGGTGAACAGGGAATTAATTTTTGTCAAAATAAAAACCAGGTGCAGTTTATGTTCTTTTTTTTAATTTCTTATTTTAATTTATGGACAGAAAGAAATATAAAATTTTATAAAAAAACAAAAAGAAACTAAGAAATGAGAAACAGATTTCTTTAAACCAATAAAACAAAAAATAAAAAAAGAAAAACAGAAACGAAACCGTCACCCAAAACTTGAAAAAAATGTTTGAAATTTCAAAAATGCGCGCCAATTTCACGCAGCATACAATAAAAAAAACACAAAAACAAGCTAAAGTAAGAAGAGGAAGAAATACAACAATAACAACAACAGCAGCAGCATTAATATATTGCAACATCAGCATTTAAAAACAATACCAGCCTACAAAATGCAAAAAAAAAAACAAAAAATACTGGAGAGGGGGAGCCCAGCAACATTTTTAAAAATAAAGATGCCAAGAAGGGACCTCAAGAATGCCAAAATAATATATAAACGATTATATGATCAACAACAACAACAATAGCCAGGACAGCTGCATTTATAGCAGCAGCAATAGGCTGCTACAATACAGGCATCAGGCATTAACCATTTTTAGCAGTCAACTAACCAACCAACACCAGTACAAAGCAAGGAATCAGGCACGAATGCCAAAACGTTCAAGTTTCTTAAAAAAAATTTTTTAAGTTTCTCCTCCATTCTCACCCCATCTGCCTAAAAGCTTCGAGTAAAACTTAAATAGGATTATTGCTGAAGAGCAAAGGGTAATGAGAAAAACGATGATGATGGTGATGTTTTTTTTTCTGATTTTGTTATTGCTATTTTGTTTTCTTAGTTGATTGCCTGTGTGCCTGCTTGACTCTTGGTTCGTTGGAGCTGATAGTTAGGCTTGTTGGACGGCTGCCTGCCTGCCTGGCTGCCTGACAAACTGCTCTTTTGCCTGTTTGACTTCATCGTGCTTTCGTGAATTCCTGTATGGCTTGTTGCTATTGTTGTTGTTGTTGCTGCTGTCTTTGAATCCTGATGCTATGCCAACGAGAGAAATGTGGTTGTTTAACCCGTTAAACGCCGTTCAGTGTTACTGTTGTGTGGTGTAATATGAAGTCTAGTTAAGTCAATATGGGCCTTCAGTATGGAGGGGGGGGAACTCTAGAAAATTATTCTCAACTAAATCTGACTTCAATATTGACTTCCAATGCTTTAAGAATTGTTGATTTGTTGGCATACATCTATGGACCTATTTAAGCTAATCCAGAGACATAACATCGTGTTTACGAGAGGACAAGAAGTACAAAAAAACAGACTCAAAAATCCGCACTTACTTGTTGCTTCAAACGTTGCACGTACGAATGTAAATGCCTGCTTATTGAAAAATGTTGACGCTTTGCAAGGGGTTAATTGACAACATGCCATAGAGCAATAAAAAAAAACAACGACTACAAACACACACACAAACAACTTCTTATAAATCGTATAACGAAAGCCAAATAGTTTCTTACAACAGAAATAAGCTTTGAATGGCTTGCTGCCAAGCATTTCGAGCTGTTATGTTAAGCCCCAGCAACTGCTTCTTCTTGCTGCTGCTGCCGTTGTTGCTGTTGCTATTGCTGTTGTTGTTGAGTTAATATTTTGGACCAGGCAAACAGACATTGAAATGAATGAGCAGCAGCGTAAATTTAAATAAAATAAGAAACCAGTTTCGCCTCTTGTTACATGCGGCAATAACAACAACAACAACGATAATAGAAAGAAAAAAAAACGCCAAGAAAAATGTAATACCAGCCATAAAACTATCTAGCAAAACTTTAAAATAAAACATGGAAAAAACATAACCAAGAATTTTTAGAAAAAGCCACACTACCAACAGCCAACAAGACAAAACGAGCCTCCTTGAGATGTTTACCACAATAATCAGCAACATTTTAAAGCATTTAACAGCACAGAAAGCCACCTATTCTAGCACTAATACTAGAGCAGCAGCCGCAAAAACATAACTATGGATGGATGGCAACAATATGTCCCTACAAGGGAGTTAAAGAGACCATATTTGATTGCAAACAACACGATTGCTAATATTCTCAGTAAGAGTGAGAGAAAGAAAGAGAAAGAGAGAGGGAGAGAAACAAAATTATGTTAAAACCCATTTAAATTACAACTATTGCAATTCATATACATACATATACACATATGTACATACAAGTACTTTCTTAATATTTAAAAGGAATCCAGTAAATCGAGCTCATGTTATGCCATGGAATGTGTCCAAGTGAGGATTTCAAAGTAATTTAGAGAGCCAGAGAACACAACAGAAACGAAGAGAATAACTCAATAAGCCGAACTCTAAGCATTCAAATGTATGATTAAACGAGAGATTGAATTGCGAATGTAGTAAAATTATCTCCCTCTCTCTCTCTCTGTGAGGGTTACCATTGTAAACAGAAAATTTTAATTTGTGTTTCTTCGTAAAAACCTTTTTGGAAGATACCTCTTTGTTAACACTGGTTGTGGTTTTAAGTTTTTCATTTAATTATTATGGTTCTCAATATCACTGCCGCTCTCTTTCTCTCTCCCTCTCTCTCTGTCTTTCGCTACTGCTGCTGTTTGTTCTGTTCCCTATACAAATATAGAACATCCAAATGGAATTTGTAACTTTATTTTGTTTCTCTATTGTATTGTTTTTGTTGTTGTTTTGGGGCCATAAAACATAAATATTTTTTTTTCTTACGAGTGATATTTGTGTGTATGATGTTTGTGCTACTGGGATTCTCTTTAAGCTTTTTTTTTTATTTATTTTATTGTTATTCTTTGGTAAATATTTGTATTTATATACGCATGTATATATGTATGTACGTGTGTGAGTATGATACGATTGTTATTTTTACTGCAAGAGTGATTGTGTGTGTGTGTGTGTATATTAGCTGTTGCTTTTATCACAAACGTTGTTGATTTAAACGTCGCTCAATAATATCATTGGTTAAGCACAGTGATTTGTGTGAAACAAAAATAATTTTTTTTTTAAATAATTTAAAAAAAACTTTGGTTGAGTACTTTATACTTTATACTGATAAAAGCAAGGAGTGAAAGCAGACAGAGAAGAATGCAAAATAAAATTTTTACTTATTTGCGTAATTTTACAGCAAATTCATCTCAATGACACCTTCAGCCTATAATGCATATCAAATAATGGCCTTTTCTGAATGTAATGGCTTTTCTGCAAATCCCTTGAAAGGTTCTCTGAGCTAAACATGAGATAATATTGGTTGTTGACGTAGCCATCATACTAACTGCTTGTGAATCCAAGATGACACTTCGATTGGTGTCATATCTGCCGGGGTATTGGTTTAACACTCCCATGTATTTGCTTTGAAAGCTTCTGTGTCCACACCTAACCTATTGTCCTTATTATACTTATGTTTAGGACTGTAATAGTAAAACCTTAAAATTGAAGTTCCGGAACATCAAGATTTTTATTATTTTATCCTGTTATGAAGCACTTTCCTTTTCGTCTAGTTATTTTTTTGTTCTTTTGCATCTCATTAATCATTCAACACTAACCGATTTGCGTCAATCCCAGTATTAAAGTCGTTGTTTGCTTTCATTCTGTGTCGATTTGTTTGAACATTGTGCATTCCATTGAACTTTTTAGCAAATTTATGCAGGTGTATCCTGTAAACTACCATGGGAGTGGTGGAGTAGGGTGAAATTGCTGGTCAATCTTCCGAAGACAATCATTCTATCATTTAGTAGGTACTGGTTGATACTTATTTGAATTTTTGCCGTAATTGGGGCTCTTTATTCAGGTAAATTTATTTGGAATTCGTATCTCATGTCAGAGATAAAAAGGCTACTTTCTGCACAGCCCTGTCAGTAACCGATTAGTCTACTCAAGGGCAACTTGTTAGGTAAAGATAACAGCTTTTAATTTGCTTAAGATGTTACATTTGTCTCGTCCTCTGGCGGTAATATGCAAAAACTTTTTATAGAAAGCTTACAGTGTGCCGCTGATCAGTTTTGATTTTTTCGCCGTTATCCCTAAGATTTCCCATGTATGCAGCTCTTACAAGAGACTCGACATGTTTGTTCATGCAGTTTTATAAGTTCAAAGGTGGTATTTTCTTGAAAGCTTTCGCTACATTTAGGGGTAACAGTCTCTCCCAAAAAGATGCAGACTTCTAAAGCAATTTATTGGATACCTGGATCATGTTGTCGCCATCGTGGTAGTGGGTAGTGTGTTGACTTATTAGACGAGAGTTTAGACCTCTTGAACAGAACGAAATAAGAAAAATACGTCATTTGAAGCCATGAAGTCATGAAATCTGTTTTTCGGAGTTGAATTTAAACTAGAGGTTCCGTCATTTATGGATAAAATTTACAACATGGGTGGTGTGAGAAAGTAGGTTGTTATCCTAACTAAAAGGTTACATACATACATACATAATTGGCCATTACAACCCTTCAGTCAGGATTACGGTCTAGTTTCTCACACCACTTATGTTGTGTGTGTAAATTTTATACATGAGTGGGGGACCTACAGTTTAAAGTCGACTCCGAACGACAGATTTTTGAGAAACTTTTCATGGCAATTTTATTTACTCTCAGAGTTTTTTCCAGAAATCTGCTGAGAGGAAGTCGCCGAAGAAATATTTTTTCTCATAAAAAATGAGAATTAATTATCAATTAAGTAAGAATTAGGATCGTGACCAATAGAATATATGCCAATTACAACTTTTTCTTCATGGGATATTAGCCTGCTAAGATATTATTTAAGAAGTTTTTGGGCTTTTCATGCCACTGTCGTTTCCTTTGCGTTTGTTTTTCTCTTGGTGAAATTGTGGATTTTTCGTTAAATATGTTGTCAGCTTACAGGTTGGTTCGTTCTACTCATTTCTCTCTAACTCCCTGTGTTCTTCACTACCTCTTCCATCCCTTGGGTAGAGTAAGCTTTTGCTGCAATATTTTAAAAGTTCTGCTGATCTGTGCTGCTATAGAGTGTGGCACGAACGCAATACGAGAAGTTGTTGAGTTTGATTTTAAGTCCAGAAACGCGTTGTTTGTTGTTTTTTCTTTCATTTTGGATTTCGTTAGGCATTCTAAAGCAAGAAAAAGAATCTTTTTTTAGATTTTTTTGTTTTGTTTTGCAGCTAGTTGGAGAAAAGCTAAAAAATCCAAATAATGCATGGAGCAGTGAATACAAAAAGAATGAAAAAAAAGAAAAGAAATTGAAAGACCTTTAGTTAATCGTCCATACGTATGAAAATGTTTTTTTGTGTACTTTTTTGTTCTGATTTTTTTAGAGTTTCTGTATGAACGAGTATGTAAGAAAAAGTATAAGAAGAAGCAGAAGAAGAAGAATAGATAGTTTATCGCAATTATTTTATTATCACACATCAAAAGTGGTACCGCTTTGGATGTCGCCTAAAAGCCGACGCCGACAAAAGAATCAAAAATCAAAAGAAATCATTCTTCAGATATTTTTTGCTTTAATTTTTTTTTTTTTTTTTTTTTTTTTGGACCAGATACTTGAGTTTTTCATTCCTTTTTTTTTATTGAACATGTGACTGACTGAGTGACTATCATTCCTAATATTCCAAACAATTCCAATACAATTTATGTTACCATTTGAATACAAACAAAAAACGCTAAAAAAACATAAAAAAGCTTTGAAAAAAATTCATAAAATATCGTTTGATTGTCTTTATCTACAGCTTTTGTTTTTGTTTTTTTGTTTTTGTTTTCGTTACGATTTAAAAGAAAAGATATTGATGTTGTATACTTAAGAATTGAGTTTTAATCGTAATCGTAATCATCAACATCATTATTATCATGATCACTACAGATATGATGATGATGATGTTGCATGTTGTGCTAATGATAATAGAAGCATCGCCAAAGCACTAGGACATGTTTGACATATTCATGTTCTTTAAATAGTCAATGAGCCGGTTAGTAGATCGCCATTCAGCCAGTCAAAGTAGTCATCTACGACGCTCTGGAATGTGGATTATGTGACTCTTAAACAAGATCTCGGAAACTTTCAATAACAAAAATATACAAAAAAAAATACAAACAAAAAACATTTGTGGTAAAAGCATAGAAAAAAATTATGATGACCATTGAATTTTAATTTGCAATTGTTTTTAACGTTTCTTGTTGGTTTCGATTCGTTTGTTTTTCGTACTAATTTTAGCAAAAAATTTCAACAATTCAGAGTAAATTTGATAAAAAAAAAAATTTTCAATTGTTGACACATTAAGAAAATGATAAATGGTTTGGGCGTGCAAGTGTTGATTGTGAATATTTTTTTTTCGTTTGCAATGTACACAACTTGCCCTAGAGAACACATTCGATAACACTCCTCACGAGAACATAAATAGGTACGATATCCAGATGGATGACAGAGGTGTTATACACTTGATTTGCAGAAACATACCCAGGAAAGAAGTTAATAAGCTGAAAGCCTGTGAACCATGGCTGTGGATTAAAGCGTGGCAACACTATCTGAAGCGGACATGGACTGCCAAGCACATGCAGATCATCTAGTCTAGGCATTATTCAAAGAGGCCTTGAGTCGTTGGTGCATGAGAATAAGCCAGGATAGCAAATTACCAGGGAGCACCTCAGAAAAGGCAAGACATATCACAATGGTCGGCGGAAGGCTTTTTGGGCATGTAACTCGCCACTACTGACCTGTGGCGTAAATGTCTGGGGGCAGATAGAATAAATTCGAAATCAGATCAAATGGAATTGGACAAGATACAAAGACTTTCGTATATTGGCATAACTGGGGTGATGATGCTGCATTTAAGTCCGCTGCATATGCTAGTGAAGTCTAAAAGCCTAAAGACTTTGTTTAGATTGGTGGAAGACAAGTCGAATATGCAATTCATTGCGGATTTCGTGATCTGGAAGCTAAATTCGTGACCTGGAACGAGAATTGATTACACCTTCCTCGCTCCAAACAGACAAAATTGTGAGGAGGGGAGCTTACAGGCTGTTTCCAGTAGCCTTCTTTAGAGAGGCATTCTCTAAAGGGAAGATAAAAACAGGCAAAGACTTCTCTTAAACCAAATACAGTTTGAGGCAATCAAAAAGTTTGTTTTTGGAAATTTTCAATAAGAGGAAATCTAAATCACGTATCATACTATCCAGAAATAAATTGAGGTTGAAGATTGGTTTTTTAACGCAGCACTGTAGGCTCACAAAAATCAGATATTTATTCAGAATTGGATTTATTTTGAGCCCACCATGCAGATTCTATGACAGTAAGAATGAATGATGGGAACACATTCTTGGAATCTGGGAATGCATCTGAGAAGGAAATATCTGGCATTACAATAGCTAGACAGGAAACTGGCATTGTTAACACCGAGCACTTTGTGTCAAGGTTATAGGCTTAGAAGAGGCAGTATAGGAATACCTTACAAAGTGGAAGAAGACAGCAATAGATCGTATAGTTACAGTACTTAGGTACCGCATCGCATTATTTCTTTGCACATAATTTTTTTTTTATTCAAACAATAACTTTTAAATTGTTTTCTGGAATTTTATTCATTTCATTTAAGCAAATATTTAGAATTTTTTCCCCCTTTTTAAAATAATTCAATAATATTTGCACTCAATTTGAATGTTTATTTGCCAAGACGACACATTTTTTATTCAAAACATTCCAACACTTGTTTCAATACACTTAACGTTGTGCCTACTTGTTTCGTTTATTCAAAAATAAAAATTTCAATACTGCAGAAAGGAATTCATTTCGCAAATATTAAATTCTAGAGTGTCGGAAAGAATTTCAAATATTCATCAGGAAATTGTTGAGAATACTCTTTAATAAAAAAAACGAAATTTCTTAATCCCGATTTTGTGCGATACCTCCTAAACCTAAAAATATCCTAAAAATCCTTACAGTATTGCCAAGCCAACTTTCTTTATGCCATTTAACTACCTACATTCTCTTGTGCTTATGCATCCCAAAATTCTTACACTGACCTTGCAAAGATATTATGGTGTTTGGGAGAAATACAACAAAAAAAAAATATTGTTCTTCAAATTCTTTGCCAATTAGATTCTTTTTTTTATTACTTCTCTTATATTTTTCTTTATCTGTGTTGCGGCCAAAACATAAAATCACTCACACACCCATACACATACACAAGCACAAGTACTCCAAAAAAAAAAAAAAACCAGCAAGAAAAAATAAAACAACACGAACACATTTCAAGTTGGCAATACTTAACACAAATATTTTTGTTTGAAACGATCTTGAAAGAGAAAGATACGAACGCAAACATTTTGTAATGAGAGAAAGAGTAATTGAGGGGCCACAAGAGAGGAGTTTTAGAGCGTTAGGAAAATATTTCTACAATTATAAATAAGAAGAGAGTGAAATAAAAACAAAAACAAAAAGAAATCAGTGAAAAAAGACCCCAATATGATCACACTCTTACACACACGAGCACATGCAAACAAATATCATAATTGTTTTAATAGCAGGTACGATGACGACTAAAACGACGACGACGACGGCAACGGCACCAATGATGATGACGACAAGAAAACCAAACATTACCACTACAGATGCCAAATGAAAAAAACCCGCGAGTCTCTTTAAGACATACGTGTTCATGTATGTATAACACACAGCCACAGATTGCAAAGTGTACAAAATGAAAAATAAATACTCGTACGTACACACACACACTCGTGCACACAAGATAATACAACGAAAATATTTTTTAAAATTAACAAAAAGAGCAGAAAAAAAAAGCAAAAAAAAACAACTACAATAACATTGGAATGAATCTCTGATGGAATTTTTGTGTGTACGAGGAAAAAACAAACGTTGCCAGAGCCCAGCACTTCAGTTTAGTTTACGGTGCTGAGCAAAGCGGTTGAAAAAAAGGAATTTTTTCAAGAAAATAAAAAACGATTTTTTTTTTAAATAAAAATTTTTCTCCACACACAACTAAAATAGAAAGAGAAAATTTAAAACTTCTTGAAAAAGTGTTGAAATTTATAAACCCGTGTTTTAATAATACTTTAAATATTCAATTTCTTAAAGAAGTAATAGAAAAATTTAAATTATTTTTAAATAACAAGAAATCTCTCAAAAATTTTAAAATTTTGTTACAAAAAAATTCAAAAAAAAAAAAAAAAAATGAAAAATGATTGACTCAATAAAAAACGCGTTTATCTAAAGGCCTATTAAAAAAATAAAGGTGATTTTTAAGTTTTTGTTTTATTAATTCATTAGTAAATTTAAAAAAAAAAAGAAAATATATTTAAAAGCTGTTTTCTTAATAGAAAATCTTTTAAATTTTTTTGTTTTATAAAAATTTTAATTTGACTCCCCTTTTTAATTGTTGTTGCTATCACCACCACCACCACCACAAATACAAATGAATCACAATAAGAATACAAAATAAAGAAATATCAATTATGTTTTATAAATTATTGGCTCTCTTTAATACTCTCACCCTCTCTCTTTCTGAGTGAATGTTTCACGTTCTGCAATTGCGAGAGGTCTCGTCAAGCCAGCAAAAGTATAATGTAGTATGTGTGCAAGTGTATGTGTTTAAATAAAAACAAGATCTCTTTTTTTTCTATAATAATTTAAGTGCCTAAGTGTAAGTGCTGCTTGTGTTTGAAGTAGAAGTAGACAAAAATAAAAAAAAAGAATAATTCAACGACAACAACAAAGTGTATGACATTCTTTTCTCCAACAACAACAACAACTACAATAAAAAAACATACAACAACTTTGGCGACGTTAAACATGTATTGTGTATAATTTAAACAATACCAACAACTTAAAAGAGAAATAACACAATAAAACCAAAACATAAAAACAAAACAAAATTCAATACACACTTCAGGTTATTGCCGTAAAAAGCGAACAAAGTGTACGAAATGAAATAAAATGATAAAGAAAAATAACAGAAAAAAAATAAAACAAATCAAACAACAAGAACCCCAACACTCCCTCAATTTTATCATGCTCTTTTTGCCCTCTCACTCCCGTTTTCCTTCTCTCTCTCTCTCTCGCTCCATGTTTCCCTCTTTCAAATACTCTGATAAACATCATCACACTGAAGAATTTTTGCATTGCATTTTTCTTTAACAAAAAAATATGCCTCAAGATAAATAAATGAAATATTTTTATAGAAAAATTAAAAGTAAAATAAAAAGAATAAGAAACAATATTAAAATAAAAAAAGTAAAAAAAAAAACTGAAGACAAAAGTGATTTTTAATCATGTTTAAATATAAAAATTTAAATTAAATAAAAAAAAGAAAAAAACCTATAAAAATAAAATAAAACAGCAAAAATATGCAAATAATTATTTTTTTAAATAAATATAATTTTAATGCAATAATTTAAATACGGACAAATTAATAAATTAAAAAAAATAAAAAATATTAAAAAAAATTATTTGAACTTTCAAAAAGCTAAAGAAATTTTTTTTAAACCAAATTAAAAATTAGAAAATAAAAAGACAAAGATAATTTGAAATCTCCCCAATAAACTAATCTTAATTAAATGATTTTAAATATCAATAGACGTAAAAATTTTTGCGTTTGTAATTAAGAATAAAAAAAAAATTAAAGAAAAAATAATTAAAATTTTTTAAATAGCTGACTGAATAAATAAAGAAATATTTATTAATAATAAATGCATTTTAAAAGAAAATAAAATAATTTGATTAATAAAAATGATTCTCGAAAGCTTAACTGAAATAAAATTTTTATAAAAAAAAAAAATATATATAAATAAATAAATTATATAAAATAAATTTAAAAATAACTGTTAAAATTAAAATAATTTTTAATTTTATTTTTTTTAATTATCATTAATAATAAATTTTTTTTCTTTCCATCTTAATTTTCTGTAACAACCAGTTGCAACAATTATGAGCAAGAAAAGTTAATTTTGAAAGTAATTATAATCAGATATGCAGAAAATTATAAATAAATAAAATTAAATAAAATATATATTTGCTTAATAAACAATATGAATATAATACCCGGTGTGTATGTTTGAAAATGAAAACTTATAAAAATATTAAAATTCTGATTGGCATTATTATAACAAAATGAATAAGGATTTAAAAATTATAAAGTTTTGGAAGCTAGTAAAACAAATAATTAAAACTGAAAATTTATAATAATGTAAATAAAATTCTCTAAAATTAAAATACAAACGTTTAGTAAATTTTACGGTAAAATACAATTAAAAATCGAAAAGAATTAATAATACAAATAAATAAAAAATAAAAATAATAAATGTGAAATAAATGAAAAATAAATAAAAATACAAAATAAAAATTAATGACTGATAAAAATAAATAAACATAAACATAACATAAATAAAAGTAAATTTATACAAGAGATAAATAATAAAAATAAATTAATAATGAAAAAATAGTTTAAAAGTACAATAAAAAAAATACTGTAAATAAAATAAGGAAACATAACTAAATATAAATAAAAAAGGACAAAATAGAAAAAAAAATAAAATAATAAAATATTTTAAAAATCTATGCTTAAATAAATTTACCTTATAAACAAATTAAAAAAAAAATTATTATAATTTATAGAAATTTCGTAAATTAAAAAACCGGTGAAACTATTTTAATAAAATTAAAAAAAAAGTCATTAATATTTCAGAATAAAAAAAAATCATTCAAATAAAGGAATTATAATAAAAATTTAATAAAATAGAGACATTGTCAATATAAATGAAATAAAATATTAACTATTGAGAAAAACTTGTAAAATATATAAATTATTAAAAATTATAAGAAAATATAAAAATCTTTTAGAACTCATGAAAATATAAAATTCAATATTAATTAATAATTTATTAAAATTAAAAACTAAAAAAAATATATTTAGTCATTGATTTTATTGAAATAAAACATTCATTAATATGACATTACAATATATAAATATTAATAAATAGATGTTAATAATATAACTATATTAAGCGTTAGGCTAAAATCCTTCAATCATTTAAGGACTTTTAAATAATGAAATTAATTGATAATTGATATTAAAATATGGCTATAAAAATTTAATATAAAAACAAAATAAAAAATAAAATAATAAATAAAAACGATGAAATAAAAAACATTTCATTTTTTTTTTTTTCATGTACCAAAAATAATTGTAGTAATAATAATTTCCGTATAATAATTAATAAAATAAAAACTAAATATTAAAAACCGAAAATATGAACATTGCAATGACTATGGTATATCGAGAAAGTGGTGAAAAAATTAAATTTAAATCTAAATTTATAAAAAAACAACAAACAACAATAAAATCCTCTCTAAACAATTTTTATTTACCACGTGTGTTGTTAAGTGACAGTGTCAGTTTTAAATTTAAGACAATAAGTAAAGTGAAAATATTTTAAAAACTAAATAAATAATAAAAAATAGAAATTTTAAGCACAGGCTATGAATTGTTTGAATTGCCCTATTCTCCGGATATAATTCCCAGAGATTATCATTGTTTCTAGACCTCAAGGAGTAACTTGGTAAAGAAATATCATTTGTAGTCGGTAAACATTTTGTATGAAAGTTGGATGAAATGTATAGAATTTCAAGGAGACTATATTAAGAAATTTAACTGAATTCTTTTATTCAAAAACTTGTCTTTCATTTAAGATGTTACGGACTAAAATGTTAAGCGAATAGTATTTTGATTATTATACCTCAACTTTGTACTTGAAACTTCAATGGACTTACAAGGAAAATTTTTTTTGTTAACAATTCCAGGCTCTATTTTTCATTTAATTTTTTTTTTTTATAATGAATTGATATATTTATTTTTTTATTTATTAATTATTGGACAAATTTATTGAAATAACAAATATTTACATTTTAGTGTTTTCTTTTGCTTTATTTGTAATGTTTTTTTTTAATTTAATTGACTACACTGTTTGATTTTTTGTAAAGATAGAGAGAAGTCTTAGGTATTATTAGAGAAAGAGAATCGAACATAAATGTTAGTCTATGTGCATATGTATTTGTGTATATTATGAAAGCCATTCATCCATAACATAAATAAGTCAAGTCAAACAAAACCACAACAGTAGCAATAAAAAATAAAAAACAGAAATACTGCATAGCATGTATATTAAAAAGGTCATGGTACAACAACAATAACATTAATTACACACACACACACACTCTCTCTCTCTCTCTCTCTCTCTCTCTCTCTAAAAATAAATATAAAAAGCAGAGTAAATACTTGTAATGATTCTAAATACTTGTTGCTTTGAAAACATAATAAAATTTGTATGAATTTTCAACAGCTGGCACACACTCTCTCTCTCTCTCTATGTCTCTAAAAGATTACAATAATAACTGTTCCATCACCACATGTAATGCGTAGCATGCATTTCTCTTTTTTTTTTGCAATAGTTTGTTTATAAAATGCAATTGAAAGTTTGCAACAGCATTAGCATCATCACCAACAGCAACAGTATTCGTAACAGTAACAGTGATGTAAATTGATTTCAACACATATTTACACGTTTTCTTTAAACTTTAAAGAGATTTTTTTGTAATCGAAAAGTTGACCACACTGTAAAAGTGACCATGATTTTGAATAGGGTGTGTGTGTGTGTGTTTGTTAGAGAGAATATACTTCCATGTAAAAGTTTATTTACATAGAAATTTAAATATGTATTGTATTATTAATACTACTTGGGTTTTACTTTTTTTTTTTGTTATATTTTGTTTAAATACAAATTTGTTGACGTAAAACTAAGAAGAAGAAGTAGAAAAAGAAACTATCACTCACTCACTGCCTTATGAAATATGCTAGTAAAAGAAAAACAAAAATTAAAAACAAAATAAAAATTTAAAAAAATTAATTATAAATGGATAAAATTTCTTTTAATAAATTATAATGATGGTGGCTTTTATTCCGTTTCCCCACTGACCAGCCAGCCAACCATTCGCTACTATTCATAATTTATTAACAAAGAGCAACAGAGAGGGAAACCAGCAACAATGAAAGCGAAAAAGTAACAAAAAAAAAAAAACATTAACGTCAAATCAGCACAAAAACGTTTATTTTTTTCGTTGTTGGGGCACAATACGTAAATATTTTCTTGTTGTTGTTGCTGCTTTTTTTTAATTTTTTTTATAACAAATCATCAACAAGTGGTTGTTGTTATTGCTTGAGAAAAATATTTCAGAAAAAAACAACATAAAAACAAAAAACCGCGTGCTTTTTGAGAAATTTATTTATGGTCTCAATTAAATCTTCAAATATTTGATTTAAAGTGATAAACAAACGAAAATATGAAAATACATGTCATTTAAATAATAATTTTAATAAATTTTACAGTCGTCTTAATAAATATAATAATTTAAAATGAAAAAAAAAAAAAATAAAATAAGTTGTAAAAATTATAAAACAAAAAGAGAAACAAGTTATTGATATTGAATTGTATGTAAAATTTTAATTTTTTTAATGTAAATTTTTGTAAAAGAAATTTTAAAAAATATTTCTCGAAAAATAGATTTACAATGCAAAGCATAAATCAAAATACTGTGATGGTTGATATAAACAATTTGACAAATTTTAGTTGAAAAACATTTCACAAAAATATTCATGTTTTTAGTAACAAAAACAAAAACTAAGTAAACATTTCCGCAAATCTATAGTTTTGCACAGTAAAAGTCTTTATAAGGTGCCATAAGGCTTGCTAGGCTATTCGGGTTTGTGGTTAAATCGCTATGGTATGATAGGTACTTTATTGGCTTATTAGGTGTGAGGCCCCGATTCAAACCTCAGTTGGGACCTGTTTAACAATACGAAATATGGAAAAAAATTTGTTCGGCAACAACATTCCAGCAGATTTTGGCAAAAAATTCTGAGAGTAGGTTTCAACATTCATGTATAAAAATTAACACACTCCACATAAGTGAAGGTTTGTAAAGATCAATTATGTTATGTATGCGCCATCTAAGCCATTAAAGTGTACCATATACGACTTGCTTACTTAATTGGATTTTTGGTCAGGATTACAACTTAGCATCTCACACCACTCATGTTCGGTGCAATAATTTTATCGATAAATGGTGGGATCTACAGCTTAATGTCGACTTTGAACGACAGAATTGAAAATTTTTTGTACTCTCTCCTTTCTGGCAAAACGCCAAAAGCAATATTTTTCAGCGGTTGAACTACGGACATATGCGATACTGATTAAAAAACTGTAATTTTTAAATTATACTCCCGCTTAAATTAAACAAATGTTTGGACCCACGTGGTGATAATTTTAAACACACTTGTGTAGTATTAACGATGAAACAAAGATTATTCGTTCATAATAATATTTTTTTAATAATCTTTTTTTTTAATTATTTTTCAAACTTTATTCGTTTTTATGATTGTTATAACAAAACTAATTTAAAAATTTCTCTCTTTTTTCTTGCTTTCATTTCAGTGTTTTTCTCGTGTGGTTAAAAACAATCGAATAATAATTATTGCAGCGAATTTTAAAAAAATGTAAAAAAAAATAAAATCCAAATCAAATTTTTATTCCAATAAATATTGCATCTTAACGAAATACTATAACAAACGCGCTTAAACTTAAACCCTAACAACAACATACAAGAAGAAGTAGAAGAAAAAAAAATAAAATAAAGATAAAATAAAAGATAAAAGAAAAATAAAAGCAGAAAAAAATTTTAATTTCCTAAAAAAGAGAAAGAAAGAAAAAGAAAAAAATAATATTTGTTTTTAAAATTGGTGTTAAAAGGTGTTTGTTTTTTTAATTTCGAATTGATTTTTATTTTATATTGTTTTTGTTTTAAATTGGATTTGGACGCGTTGTCGTCTCTTTCATTCACGCTCAGTGTATCAGTGTATACGGATTATGTTCAATTGTGCATTAACAGCGACCGCAACACAATGTCTGAATAAATTTATGCAAACGAGTGCTAATTTTAGCACTGCGTAAGGTGAGTTAAGAATTTTCAATAAATATTAAATTTTATTATTATTATTTTTTTTTTTATTTTTGCTTATAAATTATGAGGAATACATAAATATTTTTTTTAATTTTATTCTTAGTGTTAATAACTTAACATAAAATAGAGTTGATTGTCGTTTTAATCAAAGATAACAGCAGTTTATGATGGTTTACCATACGCAAACAGCTAGGGAACCTTTATTTGCAAATTGAAACAATATTTAAATTGATGGCTTTACTTTGGTACTTTCCGAAATAATTTAAATCAATTGCTGTAATACCACAAATATTAGTTGAAATTCCTAAAATCCGTCATGCTATTGATATTCCATCCATTAGATACATGAAGGGTTGTAATTGGTCATTACAACCTTTCAGTCAGTATTACGGCGACCTAGCTTCTCACATCACTTATGTTGCGTTCATTATTCTTATACATGAGTGGAGACACCTTCAGTTTAAAGTAAAGCCGAACGACAAATTTTTAAGAAACTTTTCATGCCAATTTTATTTACGTTCACAGAGTTTTTGCCAAAAATCTGCTGAGAGGAAATCGCCGAGGAAATAACTTTTATATTTCGTTTTGTTGGAGATGTCTAACCTCAGATTTGAATCGTGGCTTCACGTCTAATAAGTCAACATACTCCTACTAGACTACGGCAACTGCTCTGGCTTCTTTTCAGTTGTCGAATGAGTTTTTTTTTAGAAAGTTGTAAGTTATTCCCAAATAACATACAATCGATGCGTATTACCTAATCCTTGTTCACAGTGTATTTACACACTTTAGATACATTGCATAAGAATTCAGTTCAATTCAAAAAAAAAGTAATAATTTTGCAAATTGTAATTAGTTTGTTTTTGAACTAAAATTGTTTTTACATGACATATGTCACGTCACAAAACACCTATTGTTTATAAGAGATTTTTTTAATTGTTACTCTGTAAGTGAGTGAAGATTTTTTTTTGTGACGCAACCTACTTCAAATACGTAAAAACTGTTTCAATACGTAAAGATGTTTGAAATTTGTCAATGATGTATATGATGAAGTTTTTATTTGTTTTCTTTTTTTTAATATTTGCGTCATATATGAAAATTTCTAAATTTACAATAATCGTGACCATGAAATTCCTAACCTTACCTTGTTAAAATCAGCTCATAGTGACATCTGCACAGAGTGTGCAGATTAGCTGTATTTAATTGAAATTATATGTACTGTATTGATCCACCCTGTGTTAGTTCGAGATGTCTGAGCTGGGGGTTAACACGGGGTCTCATCTAATAAAAGCACTTAGGTCGATTTGAAATTAATCTGAGATTGCCTGGGCAAGCTGCATCATCATGACAGCTAAAATAAGGTCACTCTTTGCTGGTCTAGCCAAGTACGGCATACTTGCCGCCATCTAAGCACTTGGTCGTTTGGAAATTAAGTTTAGGCAGTCTGGGCAAGCTATACTTATTGGAGTTTTGGTTTGCTTTCAAATTCAGAATAAATTACGCGATTTGTACAAAGTTTGATGAGTACGGCGTTGCCTCCTTAAAAAACCATGGACTTTTTGTTCCCTCCCTTGTAGGTACAATATGGATAATGTCCCCTGCTGCTTCTTAGGAATGTTTTTTTTTTTATTCTATTTCGCATGATTTAAAAATGAAATTCCAGTAAATCGAAAAACTACAAAACGAACCCTTATTTTCAATAAAAATTTTTCGATTAATAATAATTTCTATCGAAATAAACAATTCCAATTGGAATACCATTTTAAAACGCTATCAAGAGTTCGATAATATAGCCTTAAAAAAAATTTTTTTTTTTTTTATTTTTCAAAGAAATTTTTTTTTAATATTTTTTTTATTGAATTTTTTTAATTTTTTTTTTTGTTTTTAATATGAAAAAATCACTCGTCCATATGTATGGTTTTATGGCCTGCCTGCCTGCCTGCCTGCCTGCCAGTCAGCCTATGCTTCGTTTATGCCTCTTTTTTTTTAGGCCATTTCGCATATTTTTTCTGCTTCTTTCTGCTGTTTTTACACAACATTTAAACTATGGTATGGAATGGTATGAAATTGTGTTGCTGCTGGCTGGTGGTTGTTGTGGAGCTGTTGCTATAGATGGCTGGCTGACTGGTTCAGTTTGTTTAGTGACTTAAAGTACGAGTATGAGTATGAATAGTTTTGGTTCGCACGTTTATTTAAGATGCATGCCATGTCGCTGAATGTATTTATTTTTTTCCACTTTTTTTTTAAATATTTTTATAGAAAAAGCAAAAAAAAATCAAGAAATAGTTGGCGTTTTTATGCACACACATACATACGCACACGTACTCTCAACACTTACTAGATACCATAGTATAATATAAAATATGTATTTCAGGCAAATGCTTAAAATGATGAATTCATTATAAAAGATTCCTTTAAAGACAGCTTTATTCAGATAACTTCTTTATAATTTTTACTTTGAACTGATAGATCCTCTTCCCAGACGATAATTTTCAAAGTGTATGTTCAGTTGAATTTCACATTCATCTTTGTATTTCTGTGTGAAACATCATCATCATATTCTTTAAAAGCATTTGTTAACGTTTTAAATTCAAAATCCATATAAAGATGTTGATTTTACATTGAAACTGATATTTTAAGTTTAGCTTCACATGCCTACATCCGCGAATAATATTTCCATTATAATATACACCCCTAGATCATTGTTGTTTTCTATTTTGAAGAGATATTTTGGGGAAATAGCATATTTTTCCATTTTCCTAATTTCCTCACTTTCTACTTGCAATTGGCCTCTACAATTTTTCGCATTGTTTAGGTTGTATCTAGATTTTTGATCTCTTCTTGATTCAAACATTGTTAGGGGTTGTAATTTTGTTTAGAAAACAGATTCCTGTGCGATATGTCGAAGCCACTTTTAAGATAGAATAGAAGGAAGTGACAGACAGCTTCGTTAAAACCATCGTTCACTTGAGCACCCACAGTATTCCATTGTTATACTACAGGAAGTCATATTCCAAAGCTAGCTAATAAGTCCTGATTAACTAATACCAATTAATCAGCACGTTAAAACATGATTTCCTAAGAACCAAGCTGAAAGTTATCCTGAACATTTATGGAATTTTGTGATCCGATCCGATATCAAGTAACGATTGCTCTGTTAGGCTACTACTACTATTACTACGACTACTTTGGATCACTCTTTGATAGAATACTGTCTCGAACCAAAGGCAGATACTGGCCACCCACTTTCATTGCTTGCAGAAGTCTGCAGATAAGCAATGTACCTGTTATAGGCTTACCCATGATGCAACGATTCCAAGGCACTAGGATTAAAGCACGGCGTACAGTACTCCCTTGGGGCTGATATGAAGTTCTTAATATGTATACTGCGTAAGTTAATGAAAATTTTGATGGCCACCGTAGTTTAGTAAGATATTAGACGCGAGTCTGTGGTTGCAATCTCAGCTCAAACATCTCGAACAAAACAAAATGTGAAAAAATGTTCTTTCGGCGATTTTCTGATATTACTTTCGCAATCCACATGTTTACATTCCTTTAAATTGCTGGCATTTGGCACTTTTCAAAACTATGTAGCCGGTTATTTTTGTTGTTCATGTTTTTATTTTTTATTTTATTTTATTTTTATCGCAAGTTTATGTTGAACGTTTTAATAATATTTGAATGATTTTATAAATATAATTTTGCTGATTTTTATTTATTTTTTAATTTTTCTTCTTCTTCTAAAACTGATTCGTTAAACTAAATAAGAAAAAAAATGATTTTCTGTTCATAAGTACAAAAACAGTTTACCCTGGTATAAAGAGTGTAGTGTACCACATAATAAATAGGTATGTTCGCTGTGCAATATTTGTGGCCGTAGAGTTAAATATTTACCAGCATGTTATGTTATGTTAGCTGTAATGGTTTTTTAAACCAATAATTTGTTTTTTCTTGTTTTTGTTGGTTTAAACTTTATTTTTAACAGTCACATACGATTTATAAACAACACATACCTTTTGGCTGTTTTTTTTTTAACCGTTTTTGTCGTTGAATTCCAATTTTTTTTTTTTGCTTTGATTTTTTTCTGTTGCCATTTTGTAAGGTGTGTCTCAACTGCACCGCCCAATGATTTTAATATTTCAATACTTTTAACTCACATACCAAATATAAAAAGAAAAAAAAATAAAAAAAAATTATATCGTACGACGATCAAATAAAAATATTTTCAGAGCCATTTCGCACATGATGTCTTTTCAACAATAGTAAATAATAATAAACAAAATCCATACCTCCAACCCCTCTAATCCCAATCCCAATTCCTAATCATAATAAATAATAACAAAATAAAATTCTTGGCAATTTATATTTTTTTTTTTGTAAATAAATTCAGAGAGCAATACAGAAAAAACTATACAAATAATTCCATTGCCGCCACTTTTATTTACCATACACACGTATTTAAGCATAAAATTTTATTAAAAAAAATAAAAAAATATTTCAAAATATTTGCTAAAAAGATTTTATGCTTGAACGGTCATTTGAATACCAAAAAAAAAAAAAAATTCATATTTGTTTTGCGTTAAATGATTGATCAATAATTGACGAGTTTTTCAATATTTTTATTGTGTTAAAAAAAAAAAGAAATAAAGAAGGCATTCTTTGTTATTGTTCAAACATGAGACTGCAGTTTCAAACAGATTCCCTATGATTTTTTTTAAATGCTTGTCAAAAAAATAAAAAAAGATGTGCTTGAAGATAAATGAGAGTTTAAAAACCAAAGACGCAAACCCACACTTTTTTGTCTTTAACAGGGTAACTGTTTAGCAATGGCGATAATTAGATTATTGCAGAGTATTTAAATAGAATTTAATTCTTATTTTTATCACTATTATTTGCCAATAAAAGTGATGGAATGGTTGGTATGGTTGGTGGTAGAGCATTATCTAGCAAAAAAATTGATAGTTTTCTCAATAATTTTCTCAATATCATATCATTTCTTTTGAATTTGGTATGGTACTCATAGACATAGAGTATGTCATGAAATTAGTTACTAAGTAGGCTTGTTCGGATGTATACTGTTAAACAGCTAACAGTCCTCTGTTAAGGGCAAATTTTGTATTGTTAGGAGAAACTGTTGTTCTGTTAATGACGAATGTGGCACTGTGGCTAAAATTTATGGATTGAACTTTGAAATTTATCTTCACACACATATATTTATTTGGGGCGATACATGTATGTCTTCTATTTACTTTTTAAAGATTATCTCATAGAAATGTTGCTTGAGACTAATTCTGTGTAATCCATCCAGCATTTCAACTGGCATACAGCATATTCTAATCCTAATCCTTGTCCTGTATACACAACTCGCCTATCAATAGATTCATTGCATTGCACAGCATTGCAGAAAGCATATGCCAACCGCAGATATATCTTCCCTTCAAACAGTACATCTTGCAGGGTGCATTTTTAACGACTTTTGGCTCTTCACAGCAAATTCGATAATTTCATTTGTTGACATACCCAACAAAATACATGGATATCGCCCAGCAGAAATCTCTTCATTCGAAATATTCTCAAATCAGCTTGGATAGAGAGTATAAAGGACGAGAAGTAGTAAAACCATCTAATAGTGATGATGGAAGTTCTCTTAAGCTTAAGCCCGTTGCATGTGGAGACTGGAGTTATAGTAGAGTCTGTGGTTACGCTAATGGAAGACAACTCCCACGCGAGATTCATTCGAGGGCATTGTGCTTCCACTATTATTTGGTTAGAGCCTGTTTATGCAAAGCTTCGCCACTAAAGTAGTAAGTGAATGAGGAAGTTCTCTTGAAAATAGTATGAAACTGTCAGGAAGAGTCTTATGATTGTACGATCGTATGGCAGCGACAGCAATAATAATACTAATAGCCTCTTATGGAACTATCCTCACATTCTTTGGATCCGATTTTTTCAATCTACCCCTCTGTTTGCGCCTTCCGTGAACATGATCCTCCAGATTCTAGTTCAGATCCAGATCTAGTACAGTCTACAGCTTGAACTGTTCCATTTTCTAAAGCGTTAAATAGTGAACCCATATGTTATCCATTAATACTAAAAATTTTAAAGTCGCGTAGGTATTTTGTTGGCTTGGGTTCTAAACCCGACTCAAGCATCTCGAACAAAATAAAACATGGACAAATTTTTCATCGGCGACCCCCTCTCAATAGTCTTATGGCAAAAACGCTGAAAGTAAATAAAATTGTCATGAAAAATTTCTTAAAAATCTGTCATTCAGAGTCGACTTTAAGCTGTGTGAATCAGCATTCATGGATAAAATTAACAACTCTCAACATGGTTGATGTGAGAAGCTAGGTTATAATTTTGACTAAAATGTTGTGATGAACAACTAAGCATCTAAGTTAGATACAAAAACTTAACTTTATTGTGGGAAACAGCACCAAAAACTCTATTAAAACATAAAAAGACGCTGTTTCTGGCTAATGCTGCTTGTGGTTTTCTCCATATAACAAAGGCTAGCTCACTCATCTTCTATCGGCGATCATCTAACATTATTTTGTGAGTTTTCTTAATTGTTTGAAGCCTAAACTACTTTTCTTCAATTAGTCAATCATTATAGCGTTTGTAGTACCTCGAACAGTTTTGTTTAAACTAAGCCACTCACTATTTTTTTTTGTCGTAAATGAAGGGACAAACTGTCCCTTAACTAATATTTAAAGAAAATAATTGAAATCCATTTATATCAAGTGCTTAACAAAATTTTTTTATGATCACTCCTTACTTTTTAGATTACCTATTAGGTGTAGTAAAGTTGTCCTGCTTTTTTGAATATCAAAAAGAAAAAGATATCGCAATAATTTGATACGACAGGCTTTTCCCTGAATTGTTTAAAGAGGTCATACAAATTCTTTAAATTGTTTTTATAGCTCTGAAAAAAAAAATCACGGGCATAAATATTTATGACAATTATCGGAATTATACAGAGTATTTCTTTTGAATTGTTATTATTATCACTTTTTTTTTTTTTGAAATTTAATAGAGGGTGGGGTTTATAAAGATTTTTTTTATTAGATTTCTAATGAACACAGTTTGATTTGAGCTCACTGTGAATAAATCAAACATGCAATACATTTGGTTTTTTGTTTATTTATTATTTATTTATTTATTATTTTTTTTTATTATTTATTTTGGTTTTTTTTTGCCATAAATGTTTTATTACTTTGCGAAATACCTCAACCACCTACTTTGAATTTTTATTAGAAAAAAAAAAAATATAAAAAAAATATTTGTAAACAAAATTTAAATATTTATGGAAACTGTTTTTATGTGTGTCATTTAAAATAATTTATTAACACGTTAATTGTTGAAATAATTCACTATCTATGGTAACAATTCAATTCTTTAGTAATGAAAAAATTAATTTATTAAAAAAAAAAAAAAAAAAAAAGTGTAATAAACATTTGCCCATAGAGTGAGTACAAAGTATAGATATATTGAAAGACCAAGAAAAAAAATTGTTCCAAATAAGAGTGACAAAAAAAGTTCCCTCTTTTGGAAAAAAAAAAGTTTTTTTTCTTTAGAAAATACAACCCATAAAACCATAAATACCAGTTAAGCAATTTAAATTTTTTTACACTGGTTTTTTTTTAATTTTTTTTATGGTTTATAACGATAATTGAATTTAATTTCAAATAAAAAAAACTGTCTGCGTAATAGAGTCGTAAAAACACTGTCATTTAGAATTTATCACAAAAAAAAAAAAGTAAAAATTATAGACTTATTAGTTGTAAACAGAAAATTAAAACAATTAGACTATTAACAACAATATATGAACACTGAGATTGACAGAAAGCAGAACGTTTAAATATTTATTAAAGTCAGTAAAAAAAATTTTCAATTAATATACATATGCATACACTGGTGTACAAAAATGATTTGATATTTAAAATATGAAATTCAATTTCAATTTCATGAAACTTTAAAAAATTTTTGTTTAACATTTTACCAAAGCAATAATTAATAAAAACAGAACAGAAACGTAAATATTGCTTCTTAAAATATAGGGTGATTGAGTTTTACACGATTTTCAAGACTATTTATTGCCTGAAATATGCGATATTATGAAGTCGCCATAGTCTAGTTGGTAGCCACGGTTTAAACCCTAGGTCAGACTTCTCGGACAAAACGAAATATGAACAAATATTTCTTCGGCAACGAACTCTCAGAAAATTTCTGGCAAAAACTTTGTTGACGTCTTGACTTCTAAACCGCAGTTCATGTCATGAATAAAATTAGCTTGGTGAACGTAATTTTAAAACTTATACAGTAAAGGAATGCCAACAAAGCAGATCTTGTTTTAGCACGTTTTTTTCAGAATCTTGTTTCTATTGATTTGTATGTCTGGCTCCCTATTTCCTTAGCATTTACAGATCGTGATAAACATTTATCACCACAATACTCCCATCCCTCTTTTTAATTTTTTTTCTGTTTATTATTGAGGTAATTGGTTTTATTATTATTAAAGCAAAAGACATACATACTCTTTATTAGTCTTTGCACCTACTCTTAATTTATATATGTATGTATGTATGTATGTATTTGCCTTATAGTAGTTGTATTTATAAATATTTATAATAATAAAAAACATATTGTTTTTAGATGTTGTTGTTGTTGTTGCTTGTTATTTTTTACTATAAGAAAAGAAAAACAATTTTTTTTATTGTAAATTTTCTTTTTTTATTTTATTTTATTTTATTTTAAATTGACGTAAAAAATTTATTTAAAAAAAATATAAAGAAAAACAAACAAAACGTTAAACATTCACACACATTTCTTTTTTTTTTTTTTGAGTTAGTAATTCATTCATTCATTCATGCAAGTTAACAAATAAAAAAACAAATGAAAAAAAACCAAACAAAAATTAAATAAATGCATCACAACAACTACAACAGCAACAACAAGAAAGCAAGAACAATCGTAATAAGTATACGTAAATATGTATGTATGTATGTATGTATCGTATACCCTTGACCTTTTCATCATCATCATCATTATAATTTCCATTTACACTTTGAATATTTTTAGTTTTTTTTTCCATTACTTTACGAGTACATACATACATAGTATGTAAAATAAGCATTTGCTTTTGTTTTTTTTTTTGTTTTTTCTTAACTATTTTTTTTTTTAATTTAAAAAAAAAAAATTTTTTTTGTGTTTAATGATCTTGAAATTCCTACACGTTTAATCAACAGGTCGGCTTAAAGCCCGATGTATAATATTTTTTTCTCTTTCTTTTTTTTATTGTTTTAAACAATGATGACAACAACAAAAACAACAACGAAAAATATTAAAGTATTTACAAGCACTCGTTTCACCCGCTCAACTCATGCTTTTAACCCTTTAGCGTCTGTGCCTTATAATATGAGTTGAAATCTGATCTGAAAATTTTGTTTTGAAAGTCAGCTTAGTTTAGTTCAGTTCAGTTCAGTTTTAATTTTTTTTTTGTTGTTTGTTTGTTGTTCTTGTTGCCATTGCTGTATTTGTTGTTTTTGTTTTTTTAAATATAAATTTAGATTGACATGTCATGCCTGAGTTACTGTAATTACATGATAATCTCGCTTTTAATTTAAAATTTGTCTGTTAATTTCTAATGGAGGTTTTTTTGTTTTTTTTTTTTTATAGAAAATAACTGGTATTTGAAAAATAATAATTTTTGAAATATTTTAGACAATAGACAAATAGCACTTAAAGGAGTGAATTGATAATTTAAAAAAAAATTAACTAATTCTAGTGGATCTGATGGAATGAATGAAGATATAAAAAAAAAATTTCAGAAATTGTTCTTGTTTTTCTATTTTTACATATACATTTAGTTCTTTTAATAGCCTGTTCTTTTGTTTAAATAATTACTATTTAATAATGATCCATTAAAAAAAGATTTTTTTTTTTTTTTTTTAATTTACCGTGTTTCTTATCGGATAAGTCTTGTTGTTTTTGTCAAAAAAAAAATTTTTTTTACTCGCACGTAATATTTTCATTTCACATTGTTGGTGAATTAATTTTTTTTTTTTTGGTTTTAAAAAGATCCAATTTTAATTGCATTAACCTTGACATTGACATTTGACTTAGAAATAAGAAAAATTAAAAACGAAATAAGAGACATAAATAAACAAATAATTACTTGAAAAGTCGTATAAATAATTAAGAAAAATCTTTTCCAAAAAATTATAAATTCCATAAAGGCTGTAATTAATTCCTATGAATTGCTTTGGATTATGATTGATGTGAAGTGTTTAAAACTCTGTGAAATATTAACATTTTTAATTGCGTTTGAATCTGCATATCGTTGCTGGAAAGAAGAAGTAGGATGAAGAAGAAATTAAAATTTTATATCTTCAATGTTATCTCAGCAGAGGAAATGGACTCCTGGATTAAGATTGGATTGAATTGCAATTGCATTGCATTGAAAGTTTTGCAAGCACACAAAAGGTCAGGCTTTATATTTGATCGCTATTGGGTAACCCTTATTTGGGGATTTCAGTTAAAAATGACAGGAAATATGAGGTCAAGAATTTTCGTCTCTAGATGGCTGTAAAAACTAGACTTTTTCTCCTTAAATTCAAAGCTACCGAATGTCATGTTAATATATCTTTTAAGAACCCCTACAGTTCGATGATTGGTCACATGATTCATTGATCTTTCCAGATAAATGTCATCATTCACGGCACATGCCTGAAGGTGAGGCACTTGATTGCAAACTAAATACATAATTGGCCATTACAAACCTTCAGTCAGGATTACGACCGAGTTCCACAGTGTGTTAATTTTATACATGAATGGCGGGACCTAGAGTTTTAAAGTTGATTCCGAAAGACAGATTTTTAAGAAACTTTTGATGGCAATTTTATTTTGCCTCAGAGTTTTTGCCAGAAATCTGCTGAGAGGAAGTTGCCGTTATGTTCGAAATGTTAACCTGGGATTATAACCATAGACTCACATGTAATAAGCCAACACGTTACCCACTAGATTGCGGTGACTACTAATCCACGACGATTTGGTGTCCGTACTTATATTTTTACGATAGGGTTGTATCACATAGAGTAAAAACGTAAACTACAAGCTATAATAACTCCTAAATCTTGAAACAAAATTATTAACCGGATGGTGCAAAACCTGTGTTATAGTACCACTTTGTTAGACAATTTTTTTTTGCAAATATTTTTAAACTTTCATGTTAACTTGGAAAGAAATTTTTGAAAACACTTAGTAAGTTTTTAAACAATTTGCAATAAATTTTATTTTTATTTTTAAAAAAAATAAAGAATTGCATCCGGCTATGTGTGTGTACAGAGCATTGTATTTATTTTGTGTGTCATTATTATAAATAATTCAACTCAACTCAATTCAATGGAAATATTTTTTAAATATTTGACATTCCAAACATACAATAGGAATAGAAAGAAGAAAAAAAAATGTAAATATGTTGGTAGTTTTTTTTTTGTTTTGTTTTGTTTTATTGTTGCCAATTTAAAAGTAGCCTCTGCCTAGCGATTGAATATTTATGATTTGTAAAGGGTGTGTATTTAGAATTACAAATCGGTAAATAGTTAGAAATAATAGAAACCATAACCAGTAAATCGCAAAAATTTTATAAGAAATTAAAGAGAAAACAAAACAGTCACCTGAAGCTTTGCTTTATTGCAGCAATTGTAGGCAAACAAATAATAAAAACAAAGGTAAAGAACCGCAATTTTAATTGGAAAAAGAAAAAAAACGCAAGCAAATAGAAAAAAATAGCAATATCAACACAAATAAACAATAAATTCCAATGAACAACAACAACAGCAGCAACAGCAATAGCAATAGCAAATGTATGCAAATGATTTTCTTTATTTTCAAATTCAAATTCGAATTTTAAAAAAAAATTTTTTTTTATTTTTTTTTTCCAATAATTCAAGCACGCATGTTACATACTTGCAATGGCGACCATAGTTTGTAAATCTACTCCAAACGGCCGTTTATGTAAATTTAATTTGAATTATTAGAAAAAAATTATTACAAAATGCTGATTGATCGCTACGTGTTTGAATAATTGCAGTGAATTTTTTTTTTTTTTTTGCAAGTAATTAATGAAAAATGTATTGAAACCGTATGCAATGAAATAAGGTTCGTGTCGGTATTTTTATGATTTACTTTTTACTATGCCCGCCACCCATAAGCTGCCAAGTTTTTTTTTCCTGCTTTTTTTTTTCTTCAAATGATTATGATCATACGATTAATTTATTTGATTTCTATGCAAAAGCAAAATTATTTTATTACACATGCGGAATATAATTTTGTTTGAGAGCGGCTGAAAAGTTTTCCAATCGTGGTTTATTACTTTAAACTACTTGGCTTAACACACCACACACTGTAACCTATGTGTGTGCAAGTTAGCTAAGAAAGTTATATTCCTCTTCTTTACTGTGAATGTTATATTAACAGAGGCTGTTAAGTTAACATAGTTGAAAATTTGGAAAAATGAATAAAAATAAAATCTTAAATAATCACGAAAATAGAAATAAATTGAAGGAAAAGTGAAGGGAAGATAAACCTTTGAATTTTACACACACACAAAAAAATCTAACAAACAAACAAATATGAAAATAACAAAAAATAACAATAAAATTTAAAAAGGTGCGGTTTTCGAACCTAGAAGACTGATAGCTTTTGGGTCAAGGATTACAAAACAGTTTTCGTAAAGTTCGTGTAACCCTCAGGACCAAAAATATGGTCAACGAAGTTAATTGATTTCTTTAAATAAGCAAAAAAAAGTGCTCTATATAGATCGGTCTAGATCGGACAAAAAATGGACTTGTGGAAGAAATAGGACTAGTGGACTGGATAGCCATGATATCAAGGATTCTAAAGCAGGCTACCTTAAGGTCGTGCGTTACTTTTAGATATAGAATAGATATAGGCGATGAAGCTAACTTTGTTTATATGTTTAAAAAAGTGTTTTATGAATGAACTTAAATATTTTAATAATTCTCAGTGAGGTCCTATGCATTTATATATTATAGATCCAACAAAATGTCGTATTTTTCGCAAGCTTCATTTCTTTGTTAGATTATTGTAGTTTTATGCATGCATGTTTTTGGGATCGATGACTTGCATTTTTTGTTTCGATGACTTATATTTTTGGTCGCTAGCTCTTGTATTTTTGATCAATAACTTGAATTTTTTGGTCGACGACTGGCATTTTTTTGGTCGATAGCTGGCATGCTTTTGACTGATGATGATTGGCAATTTTTGGTTGGATAACTTGCATTTTTTCTGGTTGATGACTTGCATCGTTGATGCATCCTGACTGTATTTATCTTGCAATGGTCGATAGGAGGAGATAGAATTGCACTATTACTGTTGTAGCTGTGACGATGTAAACAAAGCGGCGACAATTTATTATTTCCTTTGTGACTGTTCAGTCCCTACAAACCACCACCACAGGATCTTTGCCAAGTAGTTCCAAATTTTTTTTTGGCACTTTTATTTGATGAAATAAATTTTATAGGATTTTTACAAATTGGCAGAATTGCCAAAACCTAGATATTCTGAAGATAAATCTGTCATTATGCAACGTAGTCTAGATATCATGGCAAACTGATGGTTTAAGTATTGTGGATTCGATTTCTATCGAAAGACTTAGGCTGGACAAAAAAAAAATTTAAAACATATAACACGGTTTAGAGTGCATATTACATGGCTGGACTTGATTGACTATAAATCATCGACTTTAAAATGTTTTTTTTTATTTTTTATTTTTTCTCTTCTACGTTTTAGTTGTAATGTTTGAAATTCTTTTACATTCGTTGTTAAGTTTTTCCATTTGTTTTTTTCTTGTCTTGTTCATTCTGATAAACTATGGCATGATGGTATGGAATGATATTTATTGTTGTAGTATTTCTCGATTTATTTCTTAACATTCTATCGTTACAAGCATATATTTTGTATTTTTTTTTTTCAATTCTATTTCTCTTTCTTTTTCTTTTAAATGCATTTGAAAGTGGTAAAACGGGATTTTTAAGAATTAGTAAAAAAATAAGAAGAAAAAAAAGCAAAAGAAAACTGAAAGAAAAAAATACGAACAAACGAAGAACAAAATAAATTACTACAAGTGTTTACGATAAGTGGTTTTAGCTATTTATCTAAATATCTACGACATGTTTGAATGTGTAACTCAACGCTGGCTGGTTGCTTGCTGACTTGCTTACTTACTACAAGCCAAGAAATAGCTGACTCTGGCAGTGGTACTTATGCTGGTGCATGCATAAGCTTACTTACTACATATAATGGTGGTGGCTCATGGTTGTTGGGGTCTTGTAACTTGACTTTACCAACCGA
This sequence comes from Sarcophaga bullata, assembly GCA_005959815.1. Classification (NCBI taxonomy): domain Eukaryota; kingdom Metazoa; phylum Arthropoda; class Insecta; order Diptera; family Sarcophagidae; genus Sarcophaga; species Sarcophaga bullata. The sequence goes on from QOCX01000057.1 coordinate 199,951, forward strand.
TTTGTTAGCAACAAGATAAACATTTTTCTTTTTTTTATTATTTTTGTTATTATTATTGTTGTTGTTGTTGTTATTGTTTTCTATTACTGGACTTTAAAAGTACTCAATACTATTATGAGAATATTTTGTTGATTTCTCTTATGAAATTAGCCATTCATCCGTTTTGTATGTCCGTCCGTTCGTTAATACGTCTGTCCGTTTGTAAGTCTCTCTATTGGATTTTAATAGGTGGGTTTTTTTTTTGGCTATTTAGTTAGGTATGCCAACTAATTCGCTTATATGTTTACAAGTCCATGCATGTGTCTTAAACATCTTAATATCTGTGTGCACCTTTATATGTGTTTCTAAGGCTTTTACGTTAATTATTTAAAGTTTTTTTCTTTCTTTCGCCGTCTTCTTACGACGTTTGGCAATTGTCAAGTAATTAATAGTCATACACTGCACATAAATGAATAGAAGAAAAAGAAAAAACCAGAATATTTTAAAAACATTTTAATTTTTGCAGACTTTGCAGCCAATAACTTACCATTGATTATAAATAATTTCTTACATTTTAATGTTAATTTTTTTTTATAGATTTATTGATTTAATTTATTGGTATTTAAATAATAATTTTTTTGTATCATTACCTCCATAATGATTATAGAATTTGCTAAACAATTTATAAACATTAGAAGAAGAGAAAAAAACCCATGCTTAATAATATTTATTAAACGTTATGAGTCATTGCAAAGAATTTGTGTTAAATATGTGAGAAAAATTATGGATTTTTTTTTTTTTTGGTTCCCATCCCTTTTTTCTTCTCCCTTTATTACAAAGAGCGTAAAAAATTTGTTTTTATTAAAAAAAATTTTTTTTAAATGATTGTTTCACGGATGTTACAAAAAAGCTTGAGAAAATGATTGTGTGCGATTGTATTGATTTAAAAAATTCAACACAAACTATATATTAAATATCCCATTAATTTCAAATCTTAATAGATTGCTTGGGCAATTAAAAAAATAGTCATAGAAATGCATAAATTTAATATAAATGGCGCTAGCTTAGATTTTTTATTCGTCATGGTGGCAAAATTGCTTGTGATTAACACTAAAAAGCTTGGATGTTCTTACTTCAGATAGAGGCTCAAGGCCTTTTTATCGATAGCCATCTATTTAAACGTTATCCCTTTTCGAACTTCTTTATTCTGTCTTCGCAATAAAATGCATTCTTGTATTTCTTTTAAGTAATAAAGAAAGGGGCATTCTAAAACCAATTCTATCGCCATACTTTTCTTTTTCATTTCAACCCAAATACGTGAAGTCAAACTAATCTCCTTTGACAGATAACTTTTTTACGTGTACCTGGGTGTTCTAACACGTATTTGATTTTAAATGTTTCAATCCAGGGCTGTTGCTGTAGTATATTCTGGTGGGTTTCTTTCATGCAGTCCAGAGCCCCATTGCTAATACCTTCGTCTCAATATATATTTCCACTATTCTGCATAGACAACGTAACGTAACGAGACGATTGACTTTAATTCGTATCGAATCATAGTTTTATTGAACCTAGGATGTGGGATCGGAGCAGACTAGCATGACTTTAGCCCATGATCAGACGCCAACGTATACTCTCGTGTACCTAACCATAAAATAGTTTTTCAGATGGGCTTACTTGCGATCTAAAAAAATGTGATTTGGTCAATAATTAAAACAGGACTCAAGGTTATTATAAGACGGAATGCATTATCGGGATCGTAGGCACCAAGAGATGGTCGCAAGGAAGTAAGAATCGCGTGATCTAAATTTAAGGGCACTGAAAACCGAAGTGGTCTTAAAATGTTAAGAAACAGCAACACAGCACAACAAAATTAATAGGACCTGAAATCGTCCCGGTCCCAGTTCATAAGTAAAATTAGAATAAGCTTTTGAAGAGTGTATAGATGCATTTGAGGCACATAGATGAGACAAACAGAGAATGTGACAAGAACATCAGGACGATGGAATACTTTATTTTCTACACATTGAATAACAATATTTTAAGTATCGGCAATCTCTCTCTGTACTCATGTAAAGGTAGGGGAATGAGAGAAATTTAAGGAAATATGTGCGCAATCTGGATATCCAAAAAAATTTATGTGTTTAATATCTCCCTTGCTTGGGTGTATGCTGGTAATGGGGCAATTCGTTTGGTCGCCTTTCTTTAACCAACCTGCGAAGTTTCGTTGGTAGAAATTCAATACGATCTTTTTAACTTTGTTCTTGTTGTCAAGGGGAGGAATTAACTGACAGAGCCCCGGTGTATACTAAAAAATTCACATTTTTAAAATCTTTTTTGAAAAGCAACAACTAATATTCACAATGACATTTGAATTCGGGTGTTAGCTCATATTCTTGACACCTATATTTGCTTAAATATTGTTCTATTTTTTAAAATCTTTTAAAGCGAATATTTCTTTAATATTTTCCATTCTAAACATTGTACATTAACATGAATTCCAATTACAAGAACACGTCATACCCATCTTCACTTTTTTAAGCCACTGTAATCTCTTAATGGCATCTTTTAATGCCTCTTTGGAATTTTCTTTCACTTTAACACCTTTGGGGCAACGATATTAATTATAGGAATTCAAATTACGTTTATTTTTTTTTTATTTTAATTCTTAATTAAAAGCTTTTTTTTGTTAATAATTTCATTAATGTGCCACTTACTTTAATGATGATAAATTTTTGGAGTTTAAATGCTGCAGTTGCCACTCCAAATTTTAAACAATAAACAACAATTAATTTTTATTACCAACTATTTTTTTCATTTTTTGGTTCTTTTTTTTTAGTGTTTTTTTTCGTCTTTTTTGTATTTCTTTTTTTTTTTTAATATTCGAACATTAATTCAGGTCGGTGAATTGTGTTTGAAATTGATTTAAAAAAAAAAAAGAAAAGAGAATTCAATGTGGCCGTCCATTCGTACACATGTTCTTGGGGAATTATCTATTAAAACCATTATAATCCATTTGATAGACAAAGTATTTCTTGTGTTAAGTTTTAGTTCACTGTGGTGTATATTGTATTTCTTTTTTGTTTTGTTTTAATCTATCAAATTTATACTTTTTTTTATGAATTAATAACAAAATACTGAAAGATGTTTTCTTTTCTTATTTTTTTTTCCAGGTATGTCCAAGTGTTTTAAGGATTAATGCAATCATCTTGAAGATTTCAAGGTTTGAACAAATATTTTTATACAAACAAATTAAATATTTTTTAATAAAATCAGTTTGTTTTTGGAAAAACTCAGGAGATTTCTCCTGCAATGTTTAGAATTCATAGTGTGCTAAGTAAGCAGTACAATTTATTGTTACTTACGGACAATATTACATACTTTATTCATTTTCAGTCGAGCAACTTCTAGAACCTCACTATTCTTTTCTAACTTCCACGGTTTTTCAGTTTGTAGGAGCGAGAAAAAATGGTGTAGCGTTTATAGACGTTATATTTGAAACTATTTAAGTTGTAACAGGAACAAATTCTATAAAATGTGAGTTGTATGGCTAAAGAAGAATACTCTCTATTTAATGTGCTTTCCGAGAAATACCTATACGACGTACTAGGTTGGAGTGGTAGCTTTGATAACAAAAGCTCACTTGAGCACCTATAGCGGCACGTTGCGGCGCCACAGGTAAAGGCAGTCCCCGTATTCATCGAGTTCCACCAAACTAGGGAAGAAACTGGTCAGCTTGCAGGGGCTGCAGTACGTGTACAATGTAAAAATATGTAATTTTCGTTATCAAATTCCTTTTTTTTTTACAAGTGCAAAATCCATTGTAGTTGCGATAGAACCTTGAAACAGAAGCCACACAAGCCGTTATGAGCGTTATTGCTTTCGTCTGTTGCAGTTCGAGAAGAAAATAGAACACGAGACACCGAAATAACACTTGTACGTATGTGTGGTATAAATCGTAGGAAGATCCCTAATATTTTATCATTACCGACATCAGAACAATAAGCTTCGTTCAAAGTGATAGTAAAGTTTGAATCTTATTCTCACCAAATTACTGATTGGATAGGTATCATCTTTCGGAGAGTAGTTCCAAAAGATCGTTTCACTTAAGTAAATTATATTGCCAGTCGTTTATCAGATTGCTTCACTCTAAATTTGTCACCGTTTGATAAATATTCATATATTCCATAAGTTTAGAAAGTTCCGAATAGACTGCTATCCAGCGGTGTTATTCAGCGTTATTAACAGTGTGCGTAAGATATCATTGAAATTTGTTATCTATTTGAATGACCTATTCATGGCATTATATGTGGAATATAATATCGTTCAAATGTCTGCCACGATTTCATTTGGTGGAGCGCATTCGATATGTTACATTTTCGGTGATTCTGATTATGGATCTAGATTATGTTGGCTTTGAGAACCGCTGTGATTTGTGATTTACCCTCATACAGCAGCGTCTTAATAAAAACCTACAAGAAAAATAATAACAGGGTCAAATCACACGATATCGGTGATAAGTTTACATCACCTCGACGTGGCATGAATTGTCATTAATGTCCAGATTATTCGATTCAGGTCAAAAGAAGTTCGTAATCATCGAACTAAATTGCTTGCCGTTAGAAATATGGAACGATGTTGCCTTCAGCCCATAATCCATACCAAACAAAGATTTTTTGGGGAGGCATTGGACGCTCTCATTTGGTTTGGTATTATTACAAAATGTCAATAATTTTCTTTGTTTACATACACATCCATTCAGAAATGGATCTCATTGCTAAAAAAAAGATTTTTCCCCATAAACCTCGTTGTTATATTCGTCTATGGTGATTTCGCAAAGCAATCTAAATAATTTAATTACTCACATGGCCGTTGTTAACTGTCAAATATCAGGAGCCCCTATTGGGAAACTTTAGAAAGACTAGATAAATTCATGACTTCTGCTAATGCTGGCTGTTGAGACCTCTTGTGAACATAGAGAATTTACGAAGAGAACGTGTCTAGTCAGAGCTGTTTTGAAGAATTGCCAGAATGGCGAAGAAATATTAACGAAATATTATTATTAGGACTCAAGTGGTCTTATGCTAGTGAACTTTTTGAAGAGATTTTCATAGGACTATTTAACATGTTCCATTCTGTTTAGAGTATTATGCTACTTTTTCGAACAAAACCGTCGAATACATTCATTATGTGTAATATTTAATGTCTATAGGAATCAAACAAAGAAGGCTTAACGAGTGTAATTAAAACTGTGAATAAAATCTTGGAATCAGAAACTCAAAACTTTAATTAATTTTTTGGCTCACATTTCAAAGTTGTATCAATAATACGTAAACCAGACCATACTTTAAGGGCATTTGCTGTGTCAAATGCCAGAGTATTACTTATAAATTCTTAATGTCTTTTGAATGTAAATTTTTCAAGTTTTATTGTAAACTTTTCACCGACGATATATTTCTTTTAAGGTTGAATGTCTAGAGTAGTAATAATCTGTAACAGAATTTCTGCTTAAGACGACGTATTTATAAAACGAGACACATTAATCGTACTGATCTTTCTTAAAGTACTTTTCAAATATGTAAATGAAAACAATTGAATTGAATTGAATTAAATTATTTTTTTTTATTAAGGAATCTATTCCACAAGCATATTTGCGCTTGTTCTGTAATATTTTTTTTTAGTTTTAATTTTTTTTTTGCCGTTTTTTTAAACCATAACAAATTATCCGCATTCCTATGTAAAATGCAAATAGATTAATTATATTTGTAATGAATAATAAAAGAAAAAAAATAAGCAAAAAAAAAAAAAAGAATTATTTTTTACGAGCCTTTAAAGCAAGAACAGTTAACCAAGCCAGCCTTAAGCTGAAGACGTAGAAAGATAGAAAACAAAACAGAAACTAAAGCGACTCTAAATGAAAATATAAAATCCGAAACTGAGAAATATTTTAACAAAAATTTTATGCTAAATTGGTAGAAAAAAAATACAATTAAAGAAAAAAGAGAAGCAGAATAGAAAACAATAAAATAAACTATAAATTAACAAAACAAAAAAAAAAAAACAAAATAATAATAAAAACAAAATTAGCTAGTGGATTATGTGTTTTATGATGATGAATAAACAAATATTTCTATCCAAAGGAATTTTTAAAATGCAATAAAAATTAAAATCCAATTATAAACAATGGCAACAACAACCACTACCACAACCACAAACGACAACAAAACTAATAAATATGTTGTATACAGCCAAAGCCAAAGTGTCTAGAAAACCCCATAAAATATTAGGTGATAATTTCAAGACAATTTATTAACACAGTGGACTCTCAAAAAAAAAAATATTAATTAAATAATATTCGTTTTAATAGTTGAAAAACATTTTTTTTTCGTATATTTTTTTTTGCTAAAGTGAATATTAAACGTGTTTTTTTAATTTTTAACAATTTTTAAATTAATTTAAATTTCTTCCAACTAATGTTTATAAAATAATTTTATTTGTTTTAATTTTTATTTAAATTGAATTTAAAAAGTTTAAAAAACAAAAACAAAAACAAAATAGCGCCTATGAACTTATTCAGCTATTTTCCTGGTTCCAGATTATATTCCTCAGATTAACATTAATTTTTTACTGTCAGAGGCTGTATTTCGAGGACCGTGAGGACAATAGAATCCAATCCTGATGCCGTTTTCAATATATGCCCTAAGCACGTCCATTTTCGTTTGATAGATTTTATATTCAATGCTTCGGTAGTCTAGTGAGTAGCGTGTTAATATGTGAGACTTGCACACGACACTATGATCAGTTTATACTTTATACTTTGTTTAGATTAAAAAACAATAAATTTGAATAATTCAACGTCGTGAAACAATTGTTGTCATGAAGAGGTTCAATTATACTCCCCTCCAACTGTTTAGGATTACTCCTGAATGTCTCCACCAAGCCTTTTGTCCTTATAATCTTCAGTACGTTACTCAGTATCAAACAGTAACAATTTTCTGCCTGGTATCTGATATTTTTTTTTCTCACAGATTTTAAAAATTTGTTCTGTCTGTTCGTTGTCATCGTCACAGACCGGTTAACGATCTCAATTGATAATCTTCTGTATTCTGATAGACCTACTCTTATTGTGATTTCCCAACAAAAGTTTTCCTTATCTTTTGGCATATCTTTCCAACCATATCGCTCCCCCCCTCTTCCACACACACACAAAAGGATTCTAGTCCACGCTTATTTGTTTGCTTATTGCCAAGATCTCGCCCATAATCTGTTATCAAACAAAAGGTAACTTTGTTTTTCCTACCTAACCACACAAACCCATTGAAAATTTGCTGTAACCTCAGAGAGTACATCTTTCGATGGTCTAAGCCATCTAAGCCATCGTTTAAAAGTTACCTGTGAGTTTTCTCCAGGGACTTGATATATTTAATTCTGAAACTAAACTCGCCTACTCCTGTTTCAAAATACATCATTTACTCATCTAAATAGCCCTTTTATTGAGAGTAAAGACTCGTTGCAAAGCACCATCGAAAAATCATGGATTCTACTGGTTCTGCTCAAGGGACAGTTAAGTAGGGAGCTGTCGGCCGATCAATTTTTATACGGTAAAACCTTTTTGTAATTATCTCGCTCGATTTGAACTTTTCATAATAGATAATAGTCGTAGTCTAGCATGTAACTTGTCGATTTAAGTGGCATTTTTTGTTTAACTTGGTCGGTAGTCATCAATCATCATTTCTGAATGGAAAAATATTTTTATTGATTTTATTTTTTAAATTTTTCATAAATATTGTAATAAATTTTTAGTACGTGAAATATTGAAAAAAACTGAATACAAAATATTCAAAAGAAACTTTGTTCCCAGTCAATTTAATTCGTGAAACCTGTAAATCAACATTCTGTCCATTTTTTTTGCTTGTTTTTTTTTTTATTTTGTTTTCAGTATTTCATTAAATAAAATTGCATAAATGTCTCATTTAAATAAAACGTTAATTAAAAAAGATAATTTTACTCTTTTAACGTTAAATACATGACAAACCACAGAATAAAAATATTTACAGTAAGAAATAAAATAAAAAAAAACAAAAAAAAAAAATTCAACTGAATTGAATTGAAACCGTTCCAAACAAAATGGTAACACAGATTTATAATTATTGACATTTAAAATAACCCAACGCACAATTTCACAGTTTTGTATCTGTAGAGTAAAAGATGGATTGTAGAATCTAGTACAAATGTGGTTAGTTTAATGGCTAATGTGATCTTAATTTAGATTAGATTTACAAAATAGGGAGCACATTCATCCTTGACCTCCATATCCGTAAAAGAAGCAAATATCGTCTGCGTAACCTCAGTCATACAAGCTCTATGAGTAATCGGCTTATTAGATTTTCTAGAATGTAGTTATAAAACAGAAATTTCTCATGCCGAACTCGACAAAAAACATTCGTTTATATGTCTTTAGGTGGTCAGACATCTCCAACAAAACGAAATATGAAAAAATATTTCTTCGGTGATTTAATCTCAGCAGATTTCTAGCAAAAAGTCTGAGAGAAAATAAAATTGCCATGAAAAGTTTCTCAAAAATTTGTCATTCGGAGTCGACCATTTACGTATAAAAATTAACACACCCAGCATAAGTGATATCAGAAGCTAGGTTGTAATCCTGACTGAAGTGTTGTAATACGTTCCATATGGCTGCTAGGTTAAGGGTGCTCTAAGCTGCCTCGAAGCCTTTAAACGCCAAATTCAGAGATGATCTTATCTATAAATACTCTTAGACTATTTACATGGTCAATATATAATTTGCGAACACAGAAGTCGGCTCTTGTAACATTTTGAGCTTAGATGCAAGGCTTAATTTGCTTAACGACCCTTTTCCTCATATTGAGAAGTTTATTGCCCCCCTAATTTTTGTGTCCCTTCGAAACTACACTTCACAACTACACTTCAGTGATCTGCTCTTATAAAAACTTTGAAGATCCATGCCACACATTTAGCATTTCATTCATTTAAATTAACCTTGAGATTTAAATGACACCCTTTTTTATTTGAATTTTTTTATGTTTATTTTTATTTTGCTGGGTTATCATTTGAATTTTTTTCTCCTTTTTTTTTTCTCAGTAAAATAAAAAAAAAAAAAAAAATAAAACACAAGCAAACGTACGTTATTAATTCTTCTTATTGTTTATCAACGGCATTTAACAAGTATTTTAATTTCTTTAAATACTTGATTCCAATTTAAGAATGAGAGAGAAAAAAAAATAAAAACGATCATAAAACCTTTAAAACATTCTTAAGCAATTACACACGTTAAGCAACAATTTAATTGAAATTTAATTACTTAATTAAAATATAATTAATGAAACAATTAAACTAAATAGGAAAAACATTAAATTGCCATAAAGATTAGAGGAAATTGTTTAAATGAAAATTCATTTATTCAAAACAAATCATATATAAAAACATTTAAAACAAAAAAGCTTAAATATTTCTTTTATTTTAAAATTTAAATGTTTTAAGAAGAAAAATTTTTATATTTTAAAACTACTGTTCGCGGACAATTTTTTGTATAATTTTTACCTTATTTTACGTGCTAAATTATAGAGTTGTTTAAATTAATTTATTATTTATATATTTTTATTTTTTATTTTTTTTTTTTTATTTTTTTTTTATTTTTTATTTTTTTTATATTATTTTTTTGCTGTATTTATTGTCTGGCACTTTTTTTTTTTTTAATATTTTTTCACTTGTTTCTTATGATCTCACAAGAATGGTATTTTCGTGGCGCGTTAGTTTTTTTTTTTTAGTTTTAATTTAAAAACAATTTTTTATTCATAAAAGGCACTTGGCTTGGCTTGGCAGTGGCAATCGCCAGCAAGTGAGCAACCAACAGCCAGAGTCAATAAATACACAGTCAGGCATTTTCATGGTTTATGGAAAAGAAATAAAACCGCAATAAATAATAAATATTTTTTCGATTTGTTTTTTTTTATAGTTTTTTATTTATTTATTATTGTTGTTTGTTTTTGTTTTTTGTTTTTAATTTTAAGCACGCAAAAATATTCCCCAATGGGGACAATATCTCTAACAAATGCTTAAATAGCTGCTGTTAATAAATAAATAAATTATTTTCTAAAAAGCAAAAAAAAATTTTTATTTATCATTATTCAAACGCTTTTCTTAAAAAATTTCAAAAATTCACTAGAGAGTGAGAGAGCCAGAAGCCAGAGCCATTGCTGTAAAGTGAGGTCAAAAGCTAAATAATTATACAAATGATTAACGTTTCTCAATAAGGTAAACCTTGTATGGAGATTTCGTAATCATTTGATTAAAATTTTTTGCCAATGGGGAAAACTATTAAGAATTCTTGTGTTTGTTTTTCTTTTTGAAATATTTCGTAACGTTTGACCCTATAATAGTTTTTTTTTTTTTTTTTTGAATTGTTATAAGGAGTGCCCAGAAAAAATTATGGTCATTTACTATTCTTTATAGAAACTTAATGTTAAAATTATTCATTGTTTAAGTTCTAATTCAAAAGAAAGTAATCGATTCGATTCGAATACTATAATCGGTTACTAACAGTTCTAACCACGTTCGGAATTCTTCACTTTCTTAAAAAAAAAATTTTTTTTTTTCATTTTTAAATAAGATTTTTACGGTCAACTATACATACATGCATGCATATTTTCCCTTCAGTTGGGATTACGACCTAACTTCTCAAACCTCTTGTATTGTGCGTGTTAATTTTATACATGAGTGATGGGACTTGCAGTTTAAAGTCGACTCTGAACGACAGATTCTTGAGAAAGTTTTTCACGGTAATTTTATTTACTCTCGAGACTTTTTACTAGAAATCTGCCGAGAGGAAGTCCCCGAAGAAATATTATTTCATATTTTATTTCCTATATCGTTTTGTTGGAGATGGAGTTTGATCCGTGGCTTCACGCATAATAAGCTAACATACTACCTACTAGACTACAGCGACTTCTACTGCAAAGAAAGTGTTATTCGTGCGCCAAAAGTGCTAGAGGTCAGTTTCTCAATTTAATTTATTTTAAAGAATTTCATTCTAAAATACGTTAATTCCTGCTGCAAAGGCAAGGCTTAAGTAATATCATTGTAAATAGGTTCCTAGTCAAATGAAATTAGCAACATTTTCTATATAAAAAATCGTACAAAAATCTTTTTCTTGTTTAAAGGAACAATTGTTTCTAACATTTCATGGTTCTTTATTGTGTTCATCTTTTTTTTCTAAATTTTTTTTTAACCATTTTTGGGTTTTTTTCCTCTTGTCTTTTGTTTAATTTTATTTTATATTATATTTGTTGTTGTTATTATTGTTGTTGCATATTCTTTTATTTTTAAAATTTTTGTTTATTTAATTTTGTACACAATAATACAATACTTGTAACCAAACAATATGCCTAAAAACGGAATAAGGTCAGTAAAAGTTTTTTTTCCTTCTTTTCTGTTATTTGCTTTTTTCACTTCTCTTCTTTTTTTTCGTTTAGTTGGCTTGTTTATTTGTTTTTCTTACAGAGTGCAGTGGGCTCGAAAGCATAGATTTTGTCACAAAATGTTTGGCAACAATATTTAGGCAGATGCGTAAAATTTTGAAATTAAAAGGCAAGTGCTCAAACGAGATATGTTTGTAAGGCGTACAGCTATTTTCGCAGGTTATTTCTAATTAGTTTTTTATTTTTTATCTTCCGAATACATTTAGCGTTCTCTGTTTTTGTTTATGAACCTAAGGTCAACGAAAAAATATTTTTTTTTGAGCATTCGCTTCTATTCATTCGGTTTTTATTGTGTTAGACGTTAAATTAAATTTGTGTAAGAATAAAAATATTGGAATTAGTCGATTTCGAATCAAAAACTGTCTTATGATAGTCGCCGTAGTCGTTGAGAAACCTTGGTTCAATCCCCAGCTCAGACATCTTGAACAAAACTGATATAAAAAATAATTCTTTCGGTCTTCAAAATCTCAGCAAAAACTTTGAGAAAAAAAAATTACCATGATTAGTTTTTGATATCTGGCGTTTGGAGTCGACATTAAACCGCAGGTGGTCACGCCTCACATGGATTAAATTAACGCACACAACGTGAGTGGTGGTAGAATCTTACTTAAGTGGTTGTAATCCTCACTTAAGTGAGTGGTTATAATTCTTTAAGTATGTAAATAAGAAAACCTTACATTTATTTTTATCAATACAATTATTGAATTGTTGTAGGTTCCAATACTTCTTTCAGCATTCCGGACTGTATCTCTTCATTCACGGCTATAATATTGTCTTTTAGATTTGAAATTGTAGGTTAATTGCTGCTGTATTCAGGAGTTTTGCACATATCATTACAAAAAATTCAAATTTCATTATTTTAAAAGCTAGTGAAGGAACCTACAGTTCAAAAATCGAATCCGAATTGTTCTAAAACATGAGGTTGGTAAGCTATTATCTTTTAAAAGGTACATAGTATTGCGTAAAGTGTGGTATTTGACATGATCTTGTTGAAATTACATTGCAAACAACTAACATTTGTCTTTTTTAGGCCGTCGGACCATAAATCCTCGCATTAATTAGTGGATTATTTAGTGGGCATTGGCAGTTCTTGAACTGCAACTGATTTATACCAAATTCAACTAAAAATAATTTTTCGATAGAAACATATTCCACATACACGGTATAGATTTTGTTAATAAAAATCAATGATTTGTAAGTACTATTTGCTTATATGTGGCATCACAACGGATGCTTAATTGAGCTAGGTCGATCTAGACTGTTCGTTTGTTAATTTATTCGGTATGAAAAGGCAAACTATACTGAGCATTTATGGCACAAAACACAATATCGTTTTATAATAGTGAATAATATACCAAATAAATTGTCCCACTGTCCATTCTTCTTTTTTTTAATATGTACACTTGGACGAATCGTAATAAAAGAATGAAATGACTAGAAATGTTTTGTTTGTTTATATGGGTGGTTGAAGTACTTTATTTTGTTTAAGTATGCCATGCCATACAATCAACCATGTGTACTTTCGTAGTATTTTTTGTTGTTTTTCTTTTTTTTCTTTAACAATTTGCAATAACATTACTTACAAATACTGTTATTTGTTGTTAAACAACAACAACATCAGTAACAACGGAAAATACAGATATTTTCTTTGAAAATAAAAAAAAATAGTTTTTTTCTCTTTTTTTTTTAATACAATTGGGTTGAGGTAGGTGTTGTAATATTTGGACTTGGGAGTATAAATAAAACAAAAAACAAATATTAACAGCAATTGTGGTGGCAGTAAGCCAGTTGCCTTAATATTTTTTTTTAATTTATTTCAATTTTTTTTTCTATTTTCATTAAATGATATGTGATGTAATGAGTTTTAATCCTAAAAACCATGATTTTTTTTAAAGAATCTTCAGTTCTTCAGTTTTTTTTTCTATTTTCTATTTGTATACATAAATTTCGTTATGGTGATTAGTTTTTGGCAAACAATGTAAAGATTTTTTACATGTTAACCTCTTAACGGTTAATTAGTGGCAATTTGTTTTACAATTTTAAACAAAAATTGGGTAATTATTCATGTCGAATTGTATGGCCAAAAGGATTTAATTTTTATTTTACGAAATGATGCTAAAAGAAAATCTATAAAATTTGTTAATACAGTATGGACGCTATTAGTAATGTAATTAAAATTTAAGCTTAACATTCCACACACAGTAATACATTTTCAAAGTTTCTTTTTTAACGCTTTAAGTTAATTTTAATGCTATTTATCATTAAAAATTGCAAACAAAATATGGGTTTAACTATTTTCATGTTCAATATTTTACATTCATCATACATTCGTTCTTTAAAAAAACATTAACTTTATTTTTTAATCTTGTTTTTTTAATTTTTTAATAATCTATTGAAAAAGAAGTAAAAAGATTTCTTTTTTTTGTTTAAATATATATGTATGATGACTAATTAGAATACGTTTGTATATATGCATTAACAAAAAAATTTCTTTAATCCGCTTTAATTAATTCGAAAAGCAAATTAAAATATATTGAGGCTATTCTATAATAGCCTATCTAATCTGTTTAGAATATAAAGAATTTCAAGGCTTACTCTTACAAATAAATCTATGGATACTGGTTTGAAATCGATATTTTACATCCATAGCTTAAACAATTAAAAATATTTTAAATATTCTATCGAAATTATTAAAGTTATATACACAATATAATTAATTAAAAATAATATAAAATGTATCATTAACGCTTTAGGAAATCTTTTTATACCCTACGCCATTCAAACTAGATTTTTTGAGAAACAATATAAACGAAGCTTATTTTTATTCATTTACATTTAATTCTACTTTACTTAACTTAATTGGTTATCACAATTCTTTGGTAAGAATTACAAACTAGCTTCCTGCAATATCCATGTTGTATGTGTTAATTTTATCCATGAGTGGCATAACCTACAGTTTAAAGTCGACTGTGTGAATAGCTACGAAACTATACACAAAATGTTATTAAGTTACACAGTTGCATTCAAAATTTTTTTGCTGGTAAATATTCTCGAAAACGTTCCAACATTGTTGCATTAAAATGTTCCTCTCATTAAAAATATTTCTTGTTAATTTCATACCTATGTATAGAACAATTGTTAACCCTTTAATCCAAAATAAGGAAAATCTATAATAAAGAAAACGCTTCTTTCTTAAGTCTTTTGTTTTACACTTTACCTACATGTGTCAAGTTATTGAAATATGAAAACTCATGCCAATTATTATTAATAAGCACACAACATATACAAACAAATATTATGAGCCAAGCTTATCCACAATGGCAAATGAATCGCTTTGACATGTTAGTGTGATTTTGTTTGGCGGAATCCACTTTTTTGTTTGTCTAAAAATGTCTGATTGTGTATCAAACAATCGCCATTTGCGTGAAGTGTGGGTATTCTCATTTCATTCGAAGAATGAACTGCGGCTGAACTGTATCTAGAACTATTTACGGAAAAGCGGTTCCACGCGAAGCAACGTATAGGGCTTGGATCTGCTTCTCCACAAACGGTGATTTCGATGTAGTACGTAGTGGAAGAACAAAACATTTTTGTAGACGTTAAACTACAGATATTTTTCAATGATGCTATATCAAACGCAATAACAGCTTTAAAACAACCCGACAAGCTATTGTCAAGCAAAAGAGCATGTATTAAACAAAACACTTGGTTTCATATTGATTTTAAGCCGAGGGATGTTTCAAAAAAGAAAGTGGTTCATTACAGCAACAAAAAAAAAAAAAAAAAAAAAAAAAAAAATCTTGGAGACTGTTCAACTTTGCTTCTACTTCGTCCACTCAGCCAAGTATACTCGCGGCGAAAGTTATGCTGTATGCTAAGTGGTACCACATCGGTTTTATTTATTATGAACTGTTGAAAACGATTAAACCATTTCCACTGGTTAATGTCATCACATTGTACTGATACGGATGGCTGGATGACCTAAAAGTATTTGAGGTCTGCTAAAAAGATGAGAAAAAGGGCAATTCTTCGAAGGATTTATTTCCAACTATTTTTACATTTAATTAGCTTTTCTTTTTACTAGCACAACAACCGATATTCTGTATTTTGGTCAATTCGAAATGCAAAGCTGCGGTATAAAACAAGAGATCCTATATTCTCTATGAAAAACAAAAAATATCACTTGAAAGGCCCAGAGTTGTAATTAAAATTTTAAAAGTTGTAGTTGTTTTTTTCTAAAACTACTATCCGTGGACCCACCATTTATTAAAATAAGTAGATTCTGATTTTCTATTGAGAAGGGGCACGCAAGTGTGTATACTATTCCTCAGTGTCGATGTGGGTGTTAGGGGTTTTGTGCAGCTTTAATGGATGAAAACCAATATTTCACTGTATTGTAGCATAACATCATATTCGAATTTGTTGAACTTTTCTTTTTTTTTTTTTTTTTGATTTTTTTTAATAGGTTTTCTATTATTATCTGTCTGAAAACTTTAAAAGTATTCATAAATTATAACATTTTTACAAACAAAAAATGAAAATAAAACAAAACAACTTAAAGGCATAAATTAAGAAACTTAAGAACTGACTGATTGAAATTTAATCTTAAACTATAAATACACTTTTTGTCTTTTGTTTTGTTTTTTTCTTTCTTTTCTTTCTTTTATTTCGACATCTTTTCGGGGATTAAACATAATTTATGTCTGTGTATCTATTATTGATTGATTTTAGAAGCATAATCGAAATGGAATTATTTACATATACAAAACAGCAACAATGTATATTTGGGGTCTTCCAACAGAGACCTTCGGACTGTGACAGTTCATAATGGCTGTGACAGTTTTGTTTTGCTACTTCACCATTAGCAAACAGACCAAACTATGTGTGTTTGTTGCATAGGCTCTAGAACAGTTGGCAACTGATTCTAATTTGTATTGGAAAATCGTCTTCAGTCATGAAAATAATTTCGGAATAAATGGTTATGTGAAAAAAACACTCCACTTTAGTTCCAAGAGAATCCAATGTATTCTGAAAAAGTCATTCTTTTTTGTGGATTTTGAGTTGGCGGCGTTATCGGTCCATATTTGTTTGAGCACGATGTTGGCCAGCCCATCACTGTTAACGGAAAGCAGTATAGATCGATAATTTATGAACTTTTTCTGAACTGAAGATGATCTGGACACCAACCACAAACCACAGTAGGCCTCAAAGCCATCATAACGCTTTATTTTTTTAATACAAAAATAGGAAGCACTTAAGGAAAGACCCTATATGTGTGTATATTTATATGCCAATGATTTGGTTTTTTTTAACAAATAAAAGAACAGTCTTGAATATTAATAATCATTATTTTTTATTTTTTTTTTTAATTTCATATCTGAGTTGAGTTGGGTCTCAGCAAACATTTTTTAATGGCATAAAAAGAGAAGAAGAATAAGGAAAAAAAATTGAAAATTGATAGAGAGAAAACAATGTCAAACGATTAGAAAAAATAATGGTTTTTTTTTCTTTCTTCTATATTTCTGGTGCTTTATATGGTGTAAAACGAAGTTAGTCCGTCCGTCCAATTGCTACTGTAGAAATACTCAAGCAAACATGTTATGCTATGTTGTTGTTGTTTTTTGGTATTTTTTTTTGTTGAAAATTAAAAAAAAAAACACACACACACACACAAAAACAAAATAAAAAATAATTTAATTTATGCATAAATCTATGAATTTTTTTTTGTTTTGTAAGACGAGCATAAACTGAACTTTCTTTATTAGGTTTAGTTTTTCTTTCTATTTTGTCTTTCGTCTATTTACCAATAGAAACTTGTCTAAAAAGTTTTAAGTTGTTCGTTGTTGTTGCTGTTGTTGTTTTTATCATTTTTGGTTTGGTGAAATTTTTTATTTACTTTTATGTTGTTGGTTTTTTTTCTTTTTTTCTGAGTTATTTTTCTTTACTGATAACATTTAAAGCTCTGGTAAATTTGTTTAAAATATCCAATTTAATTGCTTCAGAAAAAAAAATCAAAGAATGTTAAGCTACTTAAGAAAAATGAAAAAAAAAATAAAAATTTTTGTTATCATAAAATATGCGTCTAGATTGATGGCATTTTTTTTCTTCTTTTCATTTTTTTTTACGCATTTTATCTCTCTTTAATAATTTGGGTTCCATTTTTGATTATTATTTTTTTTTCTTTTGTGTTACAGAAAAATATTTCCAACGAATTTGTTGCATTCAAATAACGATGCAGCATGCGAGCGTTTTGTACTGTCAGCGCGCCATTAGAAGTATGCGCGTCCTCGGCCGAACAGCTATCACCGGGCTCACGATTTTTAGCTCTAAGGTAAGCAAATTAAAAAGTCCTTTAAATATCATAAACAAACAATTTAATTTAATTCTTTTTATTATTATTTGTGTTGCAGGCTTTTAGGCAATCAGCAACCCAAAACATTATACTTCCTAGTCGATGCAAAGAGTCGAGTCAGAGAAGTGTATACGCAAACATGTTTACATTTTGCCACACAAGGCATGCTCGATACCGAGCTCTTCGGTTTGGCTGTTCTGATAGGTAAGTGGAAAAATTTATTTAAATTTTAATCCATAAAGAAATCCTATTTATTTTGTGAAGTTCAAATCAAATCAAGTTAGTGCCTTAAGTCTTTTGTTTTTTTTTTTTATCAAGTGCCCTCCAAATATTTGCATTTAAAAAAGAAAAAAGAAAATCTAATGTAAAATTGCATAAAATTTTAAAAACAACAAGTGTCGTAATTTGTACGGAAATATATTATAAAATATCGGTTTCATAATTTCTATATTTATGTACATTACAATACATTGCTCGTATGTAATCGAAATTTATAAATTTTTGAAGATGGCATTAAGCTATCCTATAGGTTGTGTGATAAGTGTAGTGCATTTCAGTTTAAGGTGTTTAGGATCAGGTTCGGCATTGGATTGCACCGGTGGGAATTAGTGGTTGTTTATGTGAATAGTCAAGCTGCCTTGAAGGTACTGTTAGCTCCAAAATAATTTCAAGTTGCTAGTAGTCCCTTACTATGCTTTTAAACAGGAACAAGGCGGTACTATGTTAGGTTAGGCAGTTAGGTAAAACTTAGCTGGGACCCTTGTTCTATCAGATGATGAGAAGGAGAGTGAATTTTTCATTACAAAAAAGCAGAGATTGCATTATCTCTACGTTTCTTTGGCTCAGGTTAGACCGTTCTAGCACGGTATGAGTTTTGAAACCGGGAAAGAAATTTATTTATTTGATGGGTTGCACTACAATAGCTATCTCTTCTTTTTGATCCACTTTTTGGCAGATTCTTATCTGGTCGGTGATTGGTATCGCTTAGTATAAGCCTGTGGAATCTAATGATAAACCTTGTAGATCATTTACTGTTATCCATTCCTGTAGGTTTCCTAACGACTAATACTGCCACCTACTTAAGTGCGTGATGTTATACGGTTCATTATTAATAGTCCATCGTATATATTACGTAACTATCTTTATCGATATTTCTTTGGTTATTAGATTAGATCACCTAGTGTTAGGGTATACGGTGTTAAAAAAGAATTCAAAACAGCAGCAAAATGGTGTTAAATTGGATCGACTTTAATCGAAAAGTAAATATAATATCGTCTAAACCCCAAAAAGGAATTTAAATTAGAATTTTTTGATTTTAAACGAGTACACTCATGGTTCCTACAACTTGCATTGGGTAAACATATATTCGGTTTTGTTCATAGGCCTTCACTTTGATTCTTATTTTCTTCATTGCAGCTATTTTTCAATCAATTTGCCTTTTTCATATTTTAGCTGGATGTCCTTTTCTACAGTTTCCCTTTGTATTCTATATTAGAAAATCATTGACGTGATGAATAGCTGGAAAGGAAATATGCTTGAATGTTTTTTAATGCAATGTACGAATCCATTTTTCATTACCTTCTTTTTTGGAAAGCAGAGCTAATTTTTCTAGTAGATAACCTCTATGGTTGAAGACCATTCATTTAAAGAATTTCTGGTTTTGTTCTTTATCTTAAAGGCTAATGTCCTATTAGTTTTAGTAAATTTTCCATGCAAAATTTCCTTTTTTTTTACCACAAATTTATATTGTCTCCCTTACCTTTCATTTGAAATCAATTAAAAACACAATTTTCTTTTGAAAATAATTTTGTTTATTTTTGGTTTTTCTTGTGCTCTTGTGTTAAAGAAATACCTGTGGATAGAAACAAGTTTGTTGTGCCAAAAGTTATTCACCGATAACGCGACAAGTGATGCAGAGAGTGACAGTGAGAAAGAAAGAGAGAGAGAGAGAGCGATGGTAACATAATGTGTATGTAATGTTTGGATCTTAAGTCTTTCGTTATTAATGTATGCATGCTTACATGCATGTAACTCCATAGTTGTGCAAAACAATACGATTTATTTATAATTTGTTATTAAAATTTATTAAAATTTTAAATTAAAATCGAAAAAAATTAAGACAAAAGACACGTTAAGAGACGTTTAGTTTGATCTGACAGCGAGTTTGTTGCTTAAGTCTTTCGTCTGTTTGTTTAGGTTAGAATAGCGCAGAGCAACATGTGTTTACAACGTAATATAACGTAATATTCGTTTCTTTTTTTCTCTACCAACACAAAAAATGTCTTCTGAATCTATTCAGAACTTGTAAATGTTGCTGGTCCAAATAATATAGGCTACATATTTAGAATTTGCTTTAGAAAACAAGAAATTATTGCAAATATTTTATATCGAAAGACATTCTTATTTAAAATGAAAAAAAATTTTTTTTTTTTTAAATTTTTAATGATTTTTAAACTGGCGTATCTCAATAAACAAAATAACAATTACAACAACAACAATAATGCTAATAATAAAACAACAATATGCCATCATATACATACAAACCTGTATTTAAAATACAGAGAATTTCTGTTTCTCTTCAAAAAAAAAAATTAAAAAAAAATATCCAGAAGATGGAAAAAAGGTGCTGTAGCTAGCTGGTTCGGTTGAGTTCAGTTTGGTTTGGTTCGGCTGGTTTTGTTTGGAGAGCTTTGATTACAAAAACTACAGTCATATTGTGACTGGTTTTTTTTGCAGAGGTTGTTGTGTTCCTTATTTTCATTCTAGTTTTTTTGTTCCTCTTTTTTTTTGCACCAAAAAAAAGGACTAAACTGATGAAGATGATGATGATGCTTCTGCATGTTGCATACATGCAAAGGCCATTCAAAAACATTATGAAAAGCAACATAAACAACCACAACGACATTACAAAAAATAAAAATAAAAATTTTTTTGTACAGAATAAACAGAGAAAAGGAAAAAACCCACGGACAGACAAAGGAACGAACATTGAAGCAAGTCATACTCTCGTACATAAAAACATAAACATAAGACGCGTGTTCAGTAATTCAGGTAGCTGTTGTGCATTGCTTTAATACAACCGCAAGCAAGCGTGCCGTTTGATGCTTTTGTTGCATACAGCCTCCATGCCACAGCTACACACACACACCAACCAATAACAACAGCAACAACTAATATGTTAAGGAACGTAAATTTTAGAATCTGGCAGTTAAAGTGTTCATTTAAAAAAAAATAAAATAAAAAAAATAAGAAAAACAACACAAAAGAATCTCTGTCTTTAGATTTTTGCTGCCTTTTTTGTTTTTGTTTTTGTTTTACCAACTGCCACTTTTCTTTCTATACATGCATGCATGCATGCATACATACATACTTATTTAAACATGTAAAAGCCGGGAGGGGGTAACAAAAAAAAAATTCTTAAACAAGAATGGCTGGCTGAAAAGCAGTTTATCTTCTGTGTTGCTCTGTTGTGTTCTGTACTTGTTTGTTCGAAAAGAAGATTTTTTGAACATATTCAACTGCCAGTGCCTTGCCAGTTACTATGCCTGTGCCGGCCCAGCAGCTTGACTTGGTTTGGCTTGGCTGCATACCATTCTTCTTCTTTCTTTTCTCAATATTTTTTTATTTTCCTGTTTTTCTCTTTTATTATCAACATTATGATCATCATCATTATCATGACTGTGATTATCTTCATCTTCATCATTATCATTATTTTTATTTTTGATTTGTATTTTTTTTTTCCATGCCAAGCTCTAAATGTAACAAAATATTGTGCATTCGAAACGTTCTTATTTCTTTTTCCTTTTCTTTTCCCTGTTGCATAAGAGGAGTTACAATTGCAATAGAATTTTATTTCATTTTTTATTTTATTCTTTCAGTTTTCTGTTTTCTTTATTTCTAAACAACACTTTCTAATTAAAGAAGTTCAGAAATAATACTCTTTTTTGCCATTCTAATTTACAGGTATTTTTCCAAAGCAAAAGCAAAAAAAAGGCAGAGAAAGAAAAAAATTTATTCTCTAAAGAAATTGTAAAAGTGAACGGTTTTTTTGTTTATTGCATTCCAAGTATCATAAGAGAATAGTGAACAATAAATTGTTAGAAATATTTTCTCAAATATTTACCGTAACTTTTTGTAACTTTTAATAATTGAAATTCAATATTACGGGATCGAATTTAGAAACACTTACATTGAGCCAGATTTTATAAGAAAAAATTCTTGGAGTCCAATATTGTATTCATTTTTTTTACACAATTCTTCATTGTTATCTAAGGCCTTTACTGTCGCTTTTGGCAACAAAAAACTTGAAATTTATTGCAACTTGAAATGAATCAAACTAATTTCGGATACCAGTTCAACATAGGTCGAAAAAATTACTCCCCAAAGGCCGAAATCTGAAACTAGTGCTAATTTCTAAATAGTTTTTTAACTGGTCTTGTAACACAATAGAATCTTAAAGCGCTAAGGTGAATGATCGGATCGAATTCTGTTTTTTTATTTTGTCAATTTTTCTTCTTAAACGAAGAAATTATTTTTAATTGTTGGATCGATTGCAACAGCGTGTAATACATACATAGTTGGTCATTACAAACCTTAAGTCAGGATTACGACCTAGTTTCTCACACCACTTTTACATGAGTGCTGGCTCGCTCCTACAGTTTAAAGTCGACTCCAAACAACAGATTTTTGAGACACTTTTCATGGCAATTTTAATTTTACTCAGAGTTTTTACCAGAAATCTGCTGAGAAGAATATTTTGTATTGTTGGAGATGTCAGACCTGGGCTTTAAACCGCGGCCTCACGTCTAATAAGCCAACACTCACCTACTAGACTAGGAGAAAATTCTGGCATCAATAAATAATTTTTTACTTAGGGATGTACCTACGATTGGGACAGAGTATACTATTCAGTGATCCGAGCCATTTATTTTCTTGCTTGTCTTAAATAAAGTTGTAGCAGCCGAAAACGGTGCAATTCATTTGTAGTCACTTTTAATATAATTAGGCCGCTCTCATAGCAACTCCTTTCACTATTAGTTAACAGCACTGGGGCAATCGATTATCACATGCTTCTGAATTATTATGCTCAAAAGCACAAAATATGATTATCATTCGGTGTCAGATTTCAACTAAAAATTGAAAGTATGAGACTCATTATCATTGTGGTCTACAATTTGTCTCCTACTGGTTAAAATTTTGCGCTATTAGGATATAAACGGTCCAGTTATTGCAATTTAACTGTGAAAGCTTCCCTTTAGTATATGATACCATATCTTACATACAAATTCGACGATTACATTGTAATTTAATTCTCCTGTAGGAATTCGATGGGAAATTTGCTATAAATTCCTTTCTAATAATAATAATTTTTTTTGTTTTTGGTGTAATTATGCTTTTTTAAATAAATCGCAATTATTTCTTTTAAAAATAATAAGGAAAATACAATAATATTCAATATTTAGAGTATAAGCAAAATTATACAGTGAGCATCAAAATAATGTGAACATCAGTATTATTTAAAACTTAGCTTAGCTTAGTCTTTTAAAAATCAAGTGGATTTTCAATATTTTTATATATTTTTTATTCACTTAGACCAGAGGTTAGGCAAATTGTAATAACATAATTAATATCCATCCATATAGGAGTTTTTTACTATTTTGCTAACGATTGTTGTCCTTTTAAAAATACTTAGAATTTTTCTATAAACTACATAGCAAGGTTATGATAGGTAGAGGAGAAAATAAAATCTATAAGGTTCTAGAAGTTACCAATATTAGGGTTCTAGAAGTTGTCACACCGAAAATAAATACCTAAATAAATGCAATAGAACTAATACTATATTTGTCAAAGCGTGGTAATGAATGTTGCTAAAGTTATGAAATTCCACTAGTCAAACACCTGATTGCCATGCAATTAAATAAATAATCTTATTGCGACTAAAAGCACCACTACACAGCACTACTTATCTTTAGATTGTAGCAAATATTTAGAATTTAATGCTTAAGGTCTTTGGTTTTATATTAGAAGTTAGATCAGGTTATAAAATAGCTAAACTTATTTGGGTTCGATAATTACTAATTACACTTATTTAGGCCATTGTGACCGTGCGAATTTTATTCAAAATACCTTTGGCTAGGTGCTGAGAATCCTTCGTCTTAGATTCCCAAGTATCGGAGGCAATGGCAGAGAAGATATTCCTTCGTCCTTGACATTACAATCTCTGCAGAAGTCTTTGTGAGACTTTGCTAAGCTCCGGGTGCATTTTGCCTGGTAATAATGTCTAGCATAGAGGCTTCTACGATGAAATGCCTTTTCTGTGATGCCAGTCTAAAGTAGAATTTTTCCAATTTCCTATTGTGTGCCTCCCCTTTTGCAAGTAAATCAGCTTTATTAACATAACAAAGCATAAAGTATTATACAAAATGATGGTGTACACTTTATTTTGACGATCACAGTACGTATATTTTGATAACAACAACAACACCACTAACACTAACAATAATAATAATAATAATACAAAAATACCATGTCATCGATTTTGCTGATGAACTACTTTAAAAGCATCTTTTATATCGTTTTTGTTTTTGTTTGTTCTTTTCTCTCACTTTATTTTTAATTTTCATTATTTTCAACTCAATTCTCTTTATTGTCTTCTCATGTGCTTCTTGGTTGTTTTTAATCAATAACCAAACAAATAATCAAGACAGATGGGTAAACAAACACTAATAATAATATATAGCAGCAGCAATAACAACAACAACAAGCGCTAGTAATAATAATAATAACAAAGCAAAATATTTCCAAGTGAACGCAAAATTGAGCACTTTCTTCTTCTTTTATTGGGTTGCAACACTGTAGTGATACGTATGGGTGTGTGTGTGTGTGTGTGTTTTGTTTTCAGTCTTGTTTTTGTTTTTTTGTGACAGAGCGAGCAAGCAATAGTAATAAAATAAGCAGAGCTATTTTTTAATGGAATCTTTTTAGCTACTGGTACTACTCGTTGTAAATACTCCTTTTGTTTTTGTTTTTCTGTTTTTTTTTTGTTTTTATTAAAATAGTCAGGTTTTCACCAAAGCACACGAGACTCTTATAGTCTTTGTATGCTATGCTATGCTCTCGCCCTCTCTTCTTTCTATCGCAATAACTCTAAATAAACACCATCATTGTTAACTTCATGATCATCATCATTATGATCAACATCACCAACATAATGATCTTTGCATCATCATCAGCATTAGCATCAGCATCATCATCAACAACAGTGTTGATTGTGCATAAAATGCCATTCCATTGCACTCTCTAAGCCACTTAAAAACAAACACAAAAAAAAAAATGTTAAAAAATAAAATATTGAAAACAATAACAACAAAAATCTTTAACATTGTATTATACTATGGCTGAATGATTATTTAGTTGTTCATTATTGTAGATACTTTTTTTGTTTTTTGTTGGTGGTGTTGTTACAATGCAAACAAAAAACAAAAAAACAAAAAAAAAAAAAAAAATTGTTATTTTGCTTCTGTGTTACTGATGCTTTTGATTACAATAATATTGATGATGTTGCATTTAAAACTGACTGACTGACGCTGTTGATGCTGATGCTGATGCTTGAGTACTGCTGGCATGCACAGTCGTATGAAAGCATTTAAAAATAAGAATAAAGTAAAGTATAAGTAACTAGAAAGGTTAAATAAAATCAATACTAGAAATAGTAGAGCGTAGAAAGGACAATTCTTTTGTAGATTTTTACCTTTTCCTCTATTACACTTCTTAGGAGCAAAACATTGCCTTTTGCATTCTATCTCTTGAAGTATCCTTCGCCTCCCCAGGTATTCTTTGATCAGCCACAGCTTCTGAGTTTCAAGTAGTTTCCACTGTAACGACATTCTTATGATACTATTGAGTTTCTTTCGTCTGCCATTTCGTTTAGAGGCTATCCTGGTAGTCCACCTGTCAGGAAATATTCTAACAGCTCTCCTTGAGATATTCGCATTCTTAATATCAGCACCGTAGCCCATAAATTCGACAATCGGCATACCTGGAGACGCTGCAGTGGTTCGGTAATCTGATCGAGGCCTGTACGTAATAATTCATGAGGTTTGTTAGTACCACTATACTCAGAGTTGTCGTCTTGAACATCGATTGTTTACCTAGCAACTCGATTAAAGCATTTGCCGGTTTCGCGCTGGACCATCCCCTTTCACTTAGCCTTATATAACCCGTATTTTCGAGTGTCTTGTAGGTTCCACTTATATGTAGCAATGCAATTCCCCTCAGAGCTTAGCATAACATATTATCTTTGAGTGTCTTATTTGAGAACTAACTTCGGCTTGATGTGAAAGTTGAAGCAATTTCTCGTTTGTAATTCCATAGAGCTCTACATCGCAAGCATTTAGTGGAAATGCAGTGAAAAGTTGTCTCCGAAAGAATTCGTTGAATTCCTGGTATTGTATAGGAGTTGAAAAACATCTCCTATAGCCTATGATTGAAATTATTTTATGTAAAAATCGATATTTCGCCAACATCGATCCTTCGATCGTTGGATCATTTGCATATTCGTTCTCGTTAGTATGTCTCGCAACCATTTTTTATTTTCCTCTTTGGGAACATATGAATACCATTAATCGTCTTCATCTTACGCGGTTTGCTGCTGTTATTTTCACGTTTACCCCCAATTTTTTTATGTTTTTCTTCTACGTTCTGCGGATTGTTAAGCATTAATTAATAATTACTAGCGTCTATTAAATTAAAAAAATTTTAGTTTAAAAAGTTATTTTAAAAAAATGTGTTAAAAAATTTTACTTATCAAACCACTGTGCCATGCTGCCTGTGGTTGTGATTGTGTATTGTATTGTATTTTGTATTGCAATGAAATTAAACAACTCGTAAGATACATAAACGTATGCCCATCAACTTTAAGAACATTTTTTTACATTTAAAGTCAAAAAGAAAAAAAAAACATCCTAAAAACACACCTATGCACCAACAACAACAATAACTTAACAAAAAAAAAACCTTCTTGACGTTGTCTAAATAATAATGATGATTATCGTTAAATAATGATCATTTCACAAGATGCTGGCCGGCTGGGCCTGTAATTGAGTTTTTTTTAAGTTTTTTTTTTTAAATAATATTTCGTGAAAACAAACTTCACATTCCATTGCTCGTATCTTTCTTTCCTTCTTTTTTTTTCCATATTTTTTGTTGATGTTTGTGATTTAAAAGAAAAAATACAGCAGATGCTTTTATTTTTTGTTTGTTTTTTTTTTTGTTTCTTCTCTGCTAGGCAAAAAACTCTGGATTGGATTTTTGTCTTGAAATATTCTTGGGATTCTTTTACTTTTCAGAAGATTCTTTAAAGCTTGCTAATGTTGGCTATGTTTTGTTTCTTTTCTTTCCTTCATTCCTTTTTTGTTGTTTTTGGGTTTCTTTAATTTGAATTGCATAAATAATGGCGGTGTTTGGCAAGTTGTTATAGCTTCGATACCCTACCATGATATTATTAGACTGTCTAGTTGTTAAGGGTGTAAGCTGTGGATTCGAATTGAAAAATATTGTAAAAGCTTTTGATCACGTAATTCTTTCAGATGACAATCATAGGATTAAGGCCAGCCACAGGTTCACTAGTGTAAAGTGCAAAAACTTATTTTTTTGGTTGTGCAATATGTAATAAACTTTTGAACATTGCAAGAAAATTGAAAGAAGGAGTTTACAGTCCCTAGAGCAGCAAAGGAAATTTTTAAAATTTAATAATAATTACAGGGCCCCAGAAATTTTTATAGTATGGCGAGTAAATTACACTTTTTTGTTCACTGCTAACGTATATATTACACACAATCAATCAATCACGTTTAAGATCTCGATTCTCACACCACTTAAATTGTATGTGTTAATTTCATCCACAAGTGACGGGATCTACAGATTAAAGTCGACTTCAAACAACAGATTTTTGAGAAACTTTTCATGGCAACTTCATTTACTCTAAGAAGAGTTTTTGCCAAAGAAATCTGCTGGGAGGAAGTCGCCGAAGGAATATTATTTCATATTTCGTTTCGTTGGAGTTGTCTGACTTGAGGTTTGAACCGTGGCCTCATATCTTTTAAGCCAATATTTACAACAATTAAGTAGAGAAGTTGAACGGGAGAACGTAATAATTCAAGGTCTGATGGCTATCAGCATACACCTAAGCCTTCATGTCAGCTTATAATGCATTCACCTTTAACTGATTAACAATGCCTAGCGGTTATAAAAGGGTGATGATACGCAACAGAAAGGATGTTTTTTTTAAGAAAGAAAAATGAAAGAAAGTTGTTAGGGAAGTTAGAACCCATAAAGAGGGAAAGAATTTAAGGGTGTAGTGCAGCTTCCCTCCTTAATATACACGCATAATTAATGTGTAATTTTTTTTTGTTTTTCAAAACATTTTTTCAAAATTTCTTTTAAATTTGGTTGCCCTCAATTAAAATTAATTCATTTTGAATTACACCTCTCATCGTCATCATGAATATGAATACCATATACTTGTATAATAAAAATAAAAACAAAAACAAAAAAAATTAACGAAATACTTACACCTGCTTATGTCATTGGCATTCGAAGTGTTTGAGACTGACTGGGTGCTATTTAACAACAAAAAAATCTTTTTTTTTTTTTAAGCCATCATTGAAATAAATTTTAATTTATACTCGTAGGGCTTTAAAAACACGCACTCAATAAGAAAATAACAACAACAACAAATAACAGCAATATGAAGTCAATGAAAAATTTAAATTTAAGGTTCCAACGCATCTTTTTTTTTTTTTGTTTTTATTCTCTAACCTGTTTTTGGTTTTTTGGAAATCATCTTGTATTTAATAGAGGTTTTTTTATTTTTCTTGTTTCTTGTTGTTGTTGTTTTTTTTATTTTTTTTTTTTTATTGGTAATCACAAAAATGTTAAAGATGACTCTCTTAACACTAGGCAGTCTTTTTTGGGACACAACTTGGAACCTGTCCAGGTATGCATTGTGTATGCAGCTGCTTTTATTTTTTCAGAGTTTTTATTTTTTTTTTATTATTTTTCAATATGCTGCATATTTTGGAGGCTGTTGCACGAATTTTTAATAATACAGGCATTTTCTATTTTTTTTTCATATTTTTTTGTTTAAAGGACAGCGATATTCCACGAACACCATCTTATCAATCCCCTTAACACTAATAATCAATGCAACGAGTGTTTAGTATTGTTGTATAGAGACACTAAATCACAGCGATCAGATGGTCTATTGTAACGCCCTCATACAGGGCTCTCATGACGAACTGGTGAATGTATTTTATTGTCTGTCAGTAAGGACAATTCTTTACCTAGTAATCGTTAAGCATTCTAGTCTTTACTTCTGAAATACTGAATTAACTTATTTAACCACAGGTTCCAAATGATTGGCTTTTAATAAATAGATTTCCTCCACACAGAATCTCTATATTGAGCTATATTGAGGCAATTACTGTTCGGAACAAATGGTCTTTAAATCTATAAGACCATTTACTATTCTCAGTCTCAAAGCTCTTTCCATTAAAATTGCCCAAAATGAGTTTACATTATCTCCATCTAGGCTGGCTCTCACTATCTTTCTTTTCGTGAAGTTTGTCTTTTCAAATTCCTCTTCCTACTCTCGACATAGATTCCGACCACTTCGTACATACATACATAATTGGTCATTACATCCCTAGCTTCTCACACCACTTATGTTGTGTGTGTTAATTTTATCCATAAGTGGCGAGACCTACTGTTTAAAGTCGACTTGATAGGTGGGTTCCTGAATGGGTTGTTTTGTCGGTGAAATTGAATGCCTCTTTGGATTTTAAATCCAGGTTTGCTTAGGTTTGTATTCAAGCCACTTAATTAGCACTATTAGCACTGGCAAATAATGAATTTTTTGCGTAAATTTTTTGTAATTTTTGATATTTCCGACTATCGATTTTATCACAAAGCTACTAATTCCCAAAAAATGTTAACCAAACACATTTAAACAATTTAAACTGAGTCATTAATTTTTATGCTAAAACTATTCGTATAATTTTGCAGTAAAATTAGTTTTGTTTTGCACACAACTGTCAACATTTTGTCAATAAAATGACTCAGACGGCAAATTCTTATCGTAACATATGTTTCCTTTACATTGCAGTTGAACTATGGCCAAGACGTCAGAATTATACACGAAGAAATGAAAAAAGATAATTTAAAATAAAAAATTTTACAGTTAAAGCTATAAAAATTGAAATTACTATGTATTTTCGTTCGTTAACTTCTTCAAATGTTTCCTTTATATTTTTTTGTGCGCTTTTAGTGGATTTATTTAATTACAAAATTTCTTCAATAGTTTTACATGTAAACATCAGATAATAAATGAACAAATTTTAAGACTTTCAATAATAAAAATAAAAAATAACTAAAAAAAACGAACGCTTTACATATTAAAAATTTACAACACCTTAGCATCGTTTAGTGAATAGTGTGTTGGTTTACTAGACAAGAGGGCCATGGACCCATCAGTAATCTTCAGGCTAAAGCTTTAACAGCAACTAATTACTATGAAAAAGCTTCTTAGGCTTGCGTTCAACTAAACGTCTCGATCATGATTAAAATTAATTTACTTAACGTACGTAGCAATGTGATTCAAAGGGTGATAATGTACATACATATGCTAAGTATACTACGACTATACACAGTGCCTTACAGTTTATTTCAACCAGAACCTTTCAAAAAATTAAGTTCATATATTTTCGAAATAAGAAAAATTGAATATGAGTTCATAGAACATGTTCTTAAATTATAGCAAGAGATCCTTGAAAGCCATGTGGTTCAAAATCATAAAAATCTAAAAATATTTACCGAACCATTAGAACAAGAAATGCAACACACAGAATTTTCATTTCATCAAGATAAAAGGTCCTGCATTTGAAGGAACCAAATCTATTGAAAGCGTAGCCATCAGAATTATTTTCATAGCAAACGCCTAATAATATTTGGCAATTGATTTCACATTTTGTTTTAAAGTTATTTCAACTTAACGCATAACGCTTTAATTGTGTTTATACCGAAACTTTGAAAATTTCCCAAACACCAAAAAGAAAGTTAATTTAGAAGAAAAAAAAATCAATTTATTTTCATTATTGTAAAGTTTAATTAATAACTTTATAATATCGTATTTGCTTTTTATTTGTTAAAACGCCAAAACAAAATTAATTATACACACAGGTATATAGCGTATATGGGGTGGAAATGTGTAAACCATCCTCTCAAATGGAGCGTATAAAAAAAATTTCCAACATTGACAATTTTTCCTTCTTCTTCTTGTATTTTTAAAGAAAATATTTTTTTTAAACTGCTTTAGTTAATAAAATAAATCCAAGCTTTACAACAAAGTCAAAAAGTCATTTGTATACTGTTTTTTTTCTTCAAATTTTCAAGTAACCAGTGTTTAAAATTAAAGTTGATTTTGATTATTGTGAACTTTTGTTTTTGTTTTTTTTTTTAATAAATTGTTGCTATATTGTAGTTGTTGTTCGTTATTTAAAAGCTTAAACAGTAACGGTCATGCCCTTGAGATTTTTATCGCTGGTTAAATATTATTTTTTCCACTTTTTTTCGTTGCTTTAAATTGATCATGTTGTTATAACCCCTCTTACAAAAAAAATTGATATTTTGTACCAGAATTGTTGCGATGTTGTTGTTGTTTTTGTTGTTATGGCAGTTCTTAGGATTTTTTTCTTCTTTAATTTAATTTTTGTTAACAAAAACAAAAAATTGTTTTCAAAAAAACTGTTTTTTTTTCGCTTGTTTTCAAAACTGACATTTAAAAACCCACCTTGTATTCTGTAAACAAAAAAAAAAAATGTTTTTCTTTCTTTTTTCATTTTTGATTTCAAACTTTTAAAGATTGAAGAGCCTGACTCTGACAGTGTTTATGTCATTCTGATATTGTTTTAGTTATCGCTGTTGTTGTATTCCTGTTGATTTAAAACTATGGCTTAAAACTGTATCGTATACGTATGTATGTACGTTATTCTGTCTGCTTATTTTCATACGTTTGCTAGGCTGCCTGCCTGCCATCTGTATACAGAGTAGTAGTACTTTTGGTTGCATGTCATTCTGTCAAAATGACATAAGGTGTTGTTGTTTGGAATGATTGTTATTTTTGTATTTCTTTTTTTTTTCTTATTATTCCTTCATTCCTTTGTTTTTTTTTGTGTTTCTTTTTGTAGAATTTTTATTTGATTTTCTTGGCCGGAAATTTCATGCCATCAAATTATACCCTGAACGTACGTACATACAACGTACACACATAGTAGATTGAACGCTGAAGAAAAAAAATCTGTTTTAATTTAAAAGTCTGATTAGTTTTCTGTCTGGCTTAGGTCATATAAAAAGCCATCGTGCATAGATCGTTGGAGCCTAAAAAGCAAAAAAAAACAACAACACTGTTTAATTTTTTTCCTTTTTTATTTTTGATCTTTAAATTCTTAAAAAAGAAGCAAAAAATAAGCTAAAAAAAACACGAATTAAAGAAGTGACCTTGATGATCGATATGAAATATTTCTCAAAAAGATAATCCAATAAATCTGAAGTTGTAAAAAAAGCTCTTAAAATGCCGGTATTTTTATAGGAGGAACTTAAAATTCTGACTTTTTAAAACCATTCTATAAGAATTGTACTTATTCGTGTGTTGTTTGTATTGAAACTGTAGAAACAAAAAATTTTTGCCGAAAAATTATTTTCTATTTTATTTAATAATTCTAATACAATTACAAATTATATTTAACTATAAATAGGTGCGGCTTTCTAACCTAATGGGCTTAATAGGTACGGCTTTCTAACCTAATGGGCTTGATAGCTATTGCATCAAGGATTCCAAAACAGTTTTCGTTGCTTTAGGTAGGGGTTATTCTAGTAGGTAGTATAGTGGGTAGTCTAGTGAGTAGTCTAGTGGGTAGTCTAGTGAGTAGTCTAGTAGGTACTCTAGTAGGTAGTCTAGTAGGTAGTCTAGCAGATAGTCTAGTAGGTAGTCTAGTAGATAGTCTAGTAGATAGTCTAGTAGATAGTCTAGTAGATAGTCTTAGTAGTCTGTTAAATAGTCTAGTAGGTAGTCTAGTAGTTAGTCTAGTCTAGTAGGTACTCTAGTAGATAGTCTAGTAGGCAGTCCCGTAGATAGTCTAGTAGATAGTATAGCAGATAGTCTAGTAGGTAGTCTAGCAGGTAGTCTAGTAGACAGTCTAGTCTAGCAGGTACTCTAGTAGATAGTCTA
Organism: Sarcophaga bullata; assembly: GCA_005959815.1. NCBI lineage: Eukaryota > Metazoa > Arthropoda > Insecta > Diptera > Sarcophagidae > Sarcophaga > Sarcophaga bullata. Next base: position 233,078 of record QOCX01000057.1, read on the forward strand.
GTAGATAGTCTACTAGGTAGTCTAGTGGGTAGTCTAGTGAGTAGTCTAGTGGGTAGTCTAGTGAGTAGTCTAGTAGATACTCTAGCAGGTAGTCTAGTAGGTAGTCTAGCAGGTAGGCTAGCAGATAGTCTGGTAGGTAGCCTAGTAAGTAGTGTAGTAGTTAGTCTAGTCTAGTAGGTACTCTAGTAGATAGTCTAGTAGATAGTCT
>QOCX01000057.1:233295-275896 GCA_005959815.1 Sarcophaga bullata
CTAGACTATCTACTAGACTACCTACTAGACTATCTACTAGGCTATCTACTAGACTACCTACTAGACTACCTACTAGACTATCTAGACTACCTACTAGACTATCTACTAGACTATCTACTTGAGTACCTACTAGACTATACTAACTACTACACTACCTACTAGACTACCTACAGACTTTCGCTAGCCTACCTGCTAGACTACCTCCCACACTATCTACTAGGCTACCTACTACACTACCTACTAGACTATCTACTAGACTATTACTAGACTCCTACTAGAGTACGTACTAACTTATCTACTAGACTATTATACTAGACTTACTACTAGACTATCTACTAGACTATCTGCTAGACTACTTTACTAGGACTAGACTACCTACTAGACCCTATCTACTAGACTAGACTACTTGGACTACCTACTAGACTAGATTATCTACTAGGACTACCAACTAGACATACCCACTATTTCTATCTACTAGAGTACCACTAACACCTACTAGAACTACCTTACTAGACTATCTACTGGACTACTACTAGTAATACCTACTAGACTATCTTACTAGACTACCACTAACTATCTACTAGACTATCTACTAGACATCTACTAGACTATCTACTTAGATATCTACTAATATCTTACTAGACTACCTACTAGATTATCTACTAGACTATCTACTACACTATTTACTAGATATCTACTAACTTCTATAGACTACTACAGACTACCTAACTAGACTAGACTATCTACTGGACTACCTACTAGACTACTCACTATTCTATCTACTAGAGTACCTACTAGAGTATCTACTGGACTACCTACTAGACTACCTACTAGACTATCTACTAGACTACCTACTAGACTATCTACCAGACTATCTGCTAGACTACCTATTATACTATCTACTAGACTATCTACTATACTTTCTTCTAGACCACCTACTAGACTATCTAGACTTACCCACTGGACTAGACTACCTACTGGACTACCTACTAGACTAGACTACCTACTAGACTACTCACTATTCTATCTACTAGAGTACCTACTAGACTATCTACTAGACTACCTACTAGACTATCTACTAGACTGCCTACTAGACTATCTACCAGTCTACCTACTAGACTATCTACTAGAGTACCTACTGGACTATCTACTAGACTACCTACTAGACTACCTACTACACTATCTACTAGATTATCTACTAGACTATCTACTAGACTATCTACCAGACTACCTACTAGACTATCTACTAAACTTTCTTCTAGATTACCTACTAGACTACTTGATGATGTATAAATTCTCACCGATGACTGCTTGAGCATACCATTATTCTCGTGCGGGGGTGTGAGTCCTGTATGTTCGGAGGAAAACAGTCTCTGGTACAATGTAGTCACATCTAAAACCTGATTGATTCGGTTCTACTTCATGCAGTATTTAACCGTGGGCCACCGTACATGGCCTGAATACATCGCAGAACTTGAGCAGTTCTATCATCCACGTTTCGGAGGAAGGTGTCCATTGGTTGTAGCTACATGTAGTAATAGAGTAAATTTAGATTTAAAAACAAAATCGAAAATGTACTCACCTCTTCTGTTGATGTACGTCCTCCCTCATACGGTGTGGTGGGCGTTGGTATCGTATCCTATCAAAACCTCCTGCCTGTTTTCCCAGTGCTTGACGGTAGGTGATAGCGGCTCCTTGTCTTCATAAGACAGATAAGGGGATATCAGGAAACTACTGCTCTCAGTTTGTTCACGTACTGCCAAAATAGAAGATCTGTGGTAAGAGAAGAAAGCTAATCACTTCACTGAAAGGAATAAGGGTCCTTAACTTACCGTTTGCTGCTTTGACAAGTTGTTTGTAGAAGTTAGACCCTAACCCCATGCACGTTCTCCTTGATCATGAACAGATTAATCTGAACCACCTTCAGCCGTGGCTGAATGCTGTTTTTCGATGGCAGGATTAGCCTTAGCCGTCCAAGTTGCTCATAAGCTGCAGAGCGGATCCAGACATTGTTTCCAGCATCTATGTCCTCGCATGTTTTTGGCCCCACGTTTTGTTGTTTGATCAGGAAGAGCGTGGCTTTATTTTCCAAAAATTGTATGTGCAACCCACATCCTGACGATTGTTCTGACAGGGGCCACTACGCGGATAATATCAGGAAGCTACATCTCCCAGCTTGTTCACGTACCGGCACGGTGAGGTCAGAATATAAGATCTGTGGTAAGAGAAGAAAGTTATTTACTTTAATAAAAAGAATACAGATCCCTAACTTACCGCTTCCTGGTGGGGCAAGGAGTGTGTAGAAGTTAGGCCGTAATCACATCCACGTTCTCCTTGATAATGGACAGAATAATCTGAACCATTTTCAACCGTTGCAGTCTCACTGCTGTTGTTAGATGCCAGAATCAGCTTTAACCGTACAAGCGGCGCAAAAGTTACTAGATTCCGGACCTATTTTGATCCAGAGATCCTTTTCAGCATCTATCCCCCTTGCGCAGCCACGCACAATTGTCCAATCGAACGTTTTTGGTCCCACATATTACGCCACGTCGAGCTGAGCACACACGGCTAGAACTCTCCTTGGTTGCGGTCGTGTGTAAAAAACGCGGGAGATTCCCGGTTGATGTATCCTACTACTTTCAATCCTTTTTGTCACTTGCCGCCATCCAACTAGCCGATTGCAGAATTGCAGTTGGCCAGCTTCATGGCGCCAAGTAGCACTCGCATGATTCTCTCCTCCAAAATGAGCCAATTACAGTTCCTCGGCTTCCCTTAGCTTTGCTGACGGTCAATAATGTCCAGGATTTCAGATGTCGAGCTTATGCTTAACGAAGGTTTGAGCGCTTATTCTTCGCCAACTAAGTGGAACCGATCGCTGGCGATTCGGCCTTTTGGACAATGCGCCTTTCGACGTCGACGGTTTAGCAGCACGAGCTTCCAGACCGACAGTCCTTAGGTTCGCATCTGTAATAATTAAGGCTGGTGTTCGATCCCATTTGGAGGTGGACGCCTCGCCGCCTTCTTCGTTGAGAATGATGTCTGTTAGCCGGCGGCACTGAGTTTGCTATCGGAGTCGACAGCGTTCACGCACCGCCTAAAGAGATAGTCATGTTTCTTCTTCAGTTTTCTTTCCTGATGCGTAAGCTAGTTTGGGTCACGTTAGCTCAACTTCTTCAAAACCGAACTACGTTTACGCTCCAGGTCGAGGTTTATTTAGTATTTGAGAAATTGATGCAGACGATGCTGTGACTTGAAAAACAACAGCGACAGATTTCTCATGTTGAATCACTAAAAAGTCTATGAAATCATGGAAAAATTGTGAAAGACCGGTACATAAGCACGACTACGAGTTAAATGAGACTCATTTAAATAAATTTTATGCTTTCTACCAGACGTCAAAGGAATTAAAACACTTTTGAGATAGACATTTAAGTTCGAGAAAGTCTCTGCACTTATCGTATTTTTAGTTTTTATGAAGAAAATTTAAAGGATGTTAGCTTTTAAGTAAAAAAGAATTTGTACAAAATTGATTAAATATTATTCTTTTTTTTCTTTTGTCCATTTCAGATGGCGAATACATGTTTGCCGATCCCGAAAGCAAACTCTCCAAATATGGCCCAAAGAGTTGGCGTTCCTCACACACTCACGTAAGTTTCTCTTCTTATAATTCAAAATTAAATGTTACTTCTATTAATTTCGCTTAATTTTTCTTCCTGCATCAGGGTCTCGATGCCAATGGACGACCCCTTTTAGAATTACATTTTCGGGTGCAATTTTACATCGAAAGCCCGTATATGTTAAAAGATGAAACCACCCGACATAATTATTATTTACAATTAAAATACAATGCCCTACAACGTGACATACCCCGTGAATATAATGAACAATCCATAATTTTATTAGCTGGCCTAGCTCTGCAGGCCGATGTAGGTGATGCGCCCTGTCACAACAGTAATAATAGCAATAGCAGTAGTAGTAATAGTGGTGGTGGTGGTATTGGTATAGGTAGTCTGATTTCCGAAGATACAAAACGTACGTTTGATATAAATGATACAAAACTAGATGAGGGTGCGGTGGTAGACCAACCGGGAATAAGTAAAACTTCTTCATCATCGTCGGCGTGCTCATCATCGGCAGCGACTGGGGCTGTAACATCGACATCTACTACAACCTTACCAAAGATTAGTAAACGAGCTAATATGGTAAATGAGAGGGTATTGCGTTTATCTAACTATATGGCCTCTACCCGTGAAAATATGTTAGGCATGGATGGTCTCAAACGTATGCAAACATCCGTTAAAACACCCTTGTCGCCTTCCTCTTCGTCTTCATCAATAAGTCGAGGTCCCAGTAATGCTTCCACCAATGCCTCGGTGTCTACAAGCTCCAGCACTTGTAATGAGTATTTTCGCCTAGAAGATTATCTGCCCGAGCATTTGAGAACAGCTTGGTCCGCCAGTGCGTTAAGAGCCTGCCATCGTGAAAATCGTGGCCTTAGCCAGGCAGATGCCGAATTACACTATATACAGCAAGCGTGCGTAGTGCATGAATGCATTAATGCCCATACCTTTCGCATGCGTCTGAGTAAAAGTGAACAGGGACTTGGCAATTCATGGTTTGTGGTCTATGCCAAAGGCATAAAAATCTTTGGAGCGGGTACCGGTCCAGATGGCCAACCACAGCAAATAACGTTTCTTTGGCCCAACATTACCAAACTGTCGTTTGAGCGTAAAAAATTTGAAATAAGATCTGGAGAGAGTAAAATTACTCTCTATGCCACCTCAGATGAGAAAAATAAAATGCTTTTGACCCTATGCAAAGAGACCCATCAATTTAGCATGAAAGTAGCGGCGCGTCTAAAAGAAGTTATCAAGAGAGAAGAAGAGGAAAGTAATTGCTTGCATGCCTGTTATGCCTATTCCCGAAGCTTGCACTTGCCCAGTTATAAGAATAAAAACGATCAAAGGATATCGGTTATATCGAGTACCAGTTCGAATACCACCTCGGGCATAGTCAGTGATCGTGTACACTCGGAAGATGAGTTGGAGATTATGATTAATACTCCACCAGCGCCCATAGCTGCTCCCTCTACAGAAAGTCTAGCCTTGGCCCATTTGTTAGATCGCCCTAGTGTCAGCAGACAAACATCATCAGTGGGACAAGTATCACTTAAGGATCTAGAGGAACAATTGGCTGCTCTAAATGTACGACAACAACAACAGAGTCAACGTAATTCTCCCACAGAACTCAGTAATACTTCTTCGGCGGGCAATTCCACCTCAACCAGTGGTTCTTCCATACCATCCGCCAAAGGACAACGCAATAATACGGATTCGTCAACAGACTCTCCCTCTTCACAACATAATATAGGCTCGCAATGTTCTTCGACTTGCAGCACAGTGGTAGTAACTTCGCCAACTAATGATAACAATACATCTTTGGCCACCCTAGCAGTGAGAACGGGTTTGAATGCCTCTGACTCTAATCATCAAAGGAAAAATTCTACTTCATCTAGTTTAGAGTTGGGTTTCAGCCATACGGCTCAAAATTCTACTCTCAGTGAGCCAGAATCATCTTGCATTGAGCATGATTTCATCTCAACGACACGTGACGAATCAGAAAGTGTTTCGGGCGTTTATACTTTAGTGCATGCAGTAGCACCTACAGAAACTTCCGGTGTTTATACTATGCATAGTAGTGAAATGACCGGCCAATCGTCAGAAATAGCGGAATCGGAGAAAAGTTCCCATTATGGCATTTTTCAACCCTCACAAAGCAATATAAGCGAAGACCACATGCGTATAGAACACAATAAATTACAGGATTCAGTTGACGGTGGTAACTATCATGGTAAACGTATGAAAAACATAGAATTTCGCTTAAGATCAGATTCAAATATCAGCACTACCGATTCGTTCCGGGGTGATGGAAGTGATCCAACCGATATGAAACATACTCTTTTATCGGCTGAAGAACTCACAGATTTAATTGTCGGTCGGGGATCTTATCCTAATCGCAAAACTGTATCCAGTACTTTAGATTCAGATTGCGATTATGTGACTTTGCCTCTTTCACTAACCGGTGAATCTTATATACAGGGCCACCAAGATACAGCTCCAACAGAAGACCATGTAGAGGATTTAATAAGTGATCTAATGCCTACTGAGCCTCCCGCTCCACCTAAAAGAGTCGATAGCAATATACCCAATTTAACAAATATAAGAGCACGTTCTCCTCCTCCCTACAATGCCCGGCATCACAAAACTGGTCTATGTGGTCCACCCATTAGAACGACATTAAACTCTAACACTCCTGTTAACACTACAGCACTAAATTTGCCTGTTATAAAACCATCAACCCCTAACCATGTGCCATTATCTCTAACAGTTAACAAGCCTTTAAATAAACCTTTGAATATAACAAAACCACCCACACCGCCTATTCAGCCACCCATTATAAAAAGGAGAGATCCTCCACCCTATCCAGCCACTACAAAACCTAGACCAACATCATTAATTTCGGTAGCCTCTTCGACGTCATCACTTAATCAAACAAGTTCAAATGCTTTCGTAAACGTGGGTGGATCCATGTCTTCTCTAAAATCTGAGGAAATTACGGCCCGCTTTATTACCACTAGACCACAAATAAATATTCTGAAGGCGCACACATTTATGGTAAATGACAATGCGAAACCCAGCTATGCAGCCCCTACTAATTGTTCCTCAGCTGCCTCTTCGACGGGTTCAATATGTAGTCACCACATGCCCAGTCATTTATCACAGCATTCAGTACCCAACTCGAATTATGTATCAGGATCACAGGCTTCTCTAAATCTACATCATACTGTTAATTCTACACCCACAACGCCAACACATTCCACTAGCCTGTCCCACTCAACACTGGCGGCCCATCATGCTATCCATGCAACTGCCAGCGGTGCTGGTGTTTTGTCTAATGCTATGGGCATACCCATGGTTTCCTACAATATACATGGCGGCCATAAAAGTATGTCTTCACTGCATCAACAACAGCCTCCACCGCCGCCACCACCGTATCCATCTGAACTAAAGCAAACAGCGCCTAGGACATGTGTTCTGCTGCCTGTAATAAAGCCCAGACAATATTTACCACCACCGCCACCCAGTTTACCACGTCAGCCACCACCACCACCTCCTACCCAACTGGCAGGTTTATACTCCAGCCCTTTGGCACGCAAACAACTCGAACTATACCAGCAACAACTGTACAGTGATGTAGACTATGTTATATATCCTTTACAAGATCCAGCGGTAAGCCAACAGGAATACTTAGATGCTAAACAGGGTTCAATTTTAGCTGCCATGGCACAAACACCACCACCGCCTCATGCCCATCACCATCATCATCCCTTTTTGGCAGCCTATCATCATGCGGCCGCTTCGCAGGCTTGGGAGGCATGTAAAAACCATGCTATTTATCGCAGTACACCGTATTTACCGTTAGCGCTGTCAACGCACTCACGTTATGCTTCCACACAAAACCTATCCGATTCTTATGTACAACTGCCGAGCGCCTATTCACCCATGTATAGTCCTTCCATGGCCAGTATTTGTTCGTCTTATGAGCCACCACCTCCGCCACCTTTACATCCGGCCCATTTAGCGGCAGCCGCAGCTGCTGCAGCGGTTAATACCACAGCTTCAGCACCACTGTTCGCACGATCACGTTCAGACGATAATATTCTGAATACGCTTGATTCGTACCCGAAAGTAAAGCGTCTGCCACCGCCTCCACCACCGCCATATGTAGACAGAAGGCTTAAAAAACCTCCTATGCCGGCGCCAACAGAAAAACCACCGCCAAGTAAGTATGGCCGAAACTTTGGAAGAGTCCATGAATGTATTTCATTGTCTTATTTTGTTGTTATTTTTTCAGTTCCCTCCAAACCCATGCCCACAATGGGTGGTAGTGGATGCGCAAGCGTTTTAAATGAATCATTACCTACAACAGTCACACGCAGCCAGTTGCCACCACGAAAGCCAATTACACTAAGTGTTCCCCGAAATGGTGCTGTTCACATGACGAAAACTTCCAGTGGAGCCCAATGGGCAGGTGAACGGCCCAAAACAGATACGCTGTTGGGACGAGCAGGGCAAAACACTAACATCTTGGCGCAACTGCAGGCTAGCGTTGCAGCCTCTAAGCAAAATCAAGCTGGAAAACTAAATAGCTCAAGCCCAAATGGTTCTTCAACAGCTACATCAGCAAATGCATCAACTCAAAATGAACTTGACATTGCTTTGCTAAGGGAGAAAAGTAAGCATTTAGATTTGCCTTTAATATCGGCTCTTTGCAATGATCGTTCTCTACTTAAGCAAACAAAAGTACTGGTTAATCCAAAAAGCCCTAAAACGGCTGTAGGCAATACTTCTACTATTGGCTCTACAACTTTAAGCACAACAGCTACGGCAGCAACCACAGCAGATGGTGGCTCCACAGCAATTAACAAATCCTTAACTAGCCTAATGCACAATAACGGATCATCCACGCTAGGCACTTCGTCAACTAGTAATTTAGCTTCCCCGGCTACGACTGCAGCAGCAGCCAAGTCACGCAAAACTTCTGTAAGTCATAGACATCCCAATGACAAACTACCACCACTGCCTATGCAATTGGCCGAAGCCAACAATTACGTTATGGATCCAGCAATATTGAAACATCATAAAAGCTACAATTCTCATACATGAACAATATCTAACAGAAGGATGGTGGCAAAGCTTAAGCAATTTTCGTCTCTTTCAATGAAGAAAATAAGCAAAAATAAAGTATAAATATTTGAAAGGTATTCGTTTTCGTTAATAGTAAATATAAAGTTGAAAAAAATTGTCTCTAAACTTCTCTCGACATTTCTCTTTGCACTAAACCAATTAAACACAGCTGCCTTTTAAGATCGAATAAAAAAAGGAGCATAAGCATTTTTAAATATTCTAAACAAAGAGTATCAATTTCGTTTTAATTTTTTCAAAACATTGTTTACTTAATAAAATTTTAAAATAATTTACAATATTGAGTGCCAAAAGAAAAACAAAAACAAAAACAAAAAAAATACTTAAAATCTATATAGAAATTCTCATCACAATATTCATTTATTGTATGTTTGTGGTGGAAGTTATCAAGATGTTTTACTACACTAACCTTTAATAAAATCCGAAAAAAAAAACGGAGAGAAAGTCAGTTGGTAAGATGTTAAGGTTTGAAATAAAAACTGAGGTTTTGACAATGATTAGACAACGGTATACCTTTCAGTAGAACGAAAATTCAATAATTATTATTATTATTTTATTATTACTTTAGCAGTATTTTTATTCTTTTGCTATGCAAAATCTTTTTTATTATTTGCCATGCAAAAATTTATACAATAATGTTATAATATGACCTCCCCTTTTCCATTAATTGGAGATTGTTATAAATTTTCATTAAGATGGCCTAGTTTAACTCTGTTTCTTATAGACGAGTAACGTAAAATTTTAGCAATTAAAAATTACTGCTAAATATTAAGGTCTAATAGCCATAAAAAATTATTTTTCCAAATGATCTTAAAGAAAATTGAAAACATTGTAGTTTAACGTGTCCCTGAAAGAATTTTGTAAAGGTTTTTTTCTTTTTCCAACTGTTATCTTATGTATTATATTTAAGGCCGTAATTACTATTTATATCTAAGGTCTAAGCGGTTAAAATTTAAAACTTTTATACAAGCCAGCTTTGCAAACGACTTCGGGGTTCTATTGATAGTATTCTGCCATTTCCAAATAATTTAAAATTTCATAAATTTATTTAAAACTTCATTAAAATATTTTGTGACTGAATTGAAGTTCTGTAATAGACTCATTAAAGGAACCAACGAATTTAGATACTGAAAGTACATAACCAAACCATTGGAAATTATTTATTAATTAACTAATCAATCCATAACATTTTTTTAAATTTCAAGCTTATCATCATCTTAATCAAAAGAATGAAACAAATATATCCTCAAGTTTAAGACAAACAAATTCAAAACTGCAATATTATTAACTGACTTCTCTCTTACTAAGAACTAATCTCTTTTAAGAAATCCGTGTAATTAAACCACACACACACAAAAAAGAATGTGACAGATAATACTATATTGTATAAATACTAATAAAACATTAAAAAAAAAAACAAAAGCTAGAACTAAAAGTTAAACTCTAACCTCAAATAAAAGTCCAATAATTATTAATTATAAAAAGAAAAAGAAAAAAAAGAATAAACAAAAAAGACAAGAACTAAAAACAATAAAGAACTAACTAAATCTAGTCACTTTTAGGAAGAAACATACTCATTCATTGCAAAACTTATAAAATAATTAAAGCAACGCAAAACAAAAATTACTACAGCAATAATACTCAAGTATAAAATACGGATTATTTCAAATAATTTTTAAAATCAAAATAAAAAACAAAACATTTTTTTATGTTTTTTTTATCAATTGTTTTTGAAACCAAACGCTTGTGTTATACACAAGCCTTTTATTTTTTTCAAAGTGCTATAAACATTTCTTCTAATATTTTATTTTATTATTTTAAATTAAAATTTAATTTCATTGGAAAAAAATTGCTAATAAAAGGATTTGCTTTACACAGTCAAAAAGGAAATAAGGCCTGTTTAAGGCTGCTTTTAAAAGCAAATCTCTCATTTGTTTTAACTCATATTGTTTTTTTTTATAACATAAAACATCTTTATAATTCCGCCCAAAACAACTGTGATTGAATTTTTTTATATATATATTTAATTTTTTTTTATTTTTGTATTTTAACCTAATCATAAATTATTTTAAATTTAAGGTAAATAGTTGAAAAAATAACAACAAATGGAAATAATACTCTTTAATTGAAATTAAAAGTTTTAGTTTTACAGTTAACGACAAAGTTAAACGACAATTCACAGAGACACCAAATCGGTTAATAATTTACTCTTCAAAATTTAAATTTATCTAAAAGTTATAATTTTCTAAACTGAAAACAATATATATTTTATAATTTATATTTTATTCAAATTATAATTTTTTATTATACTTGTATATCAATTTTTTGTTTATCACCATAACTTTTTATATAAAAAATATTTTTTTTTATTTTCAATAAATACCAACATCAAATTATATTATTAAAGATTACAATTTTTATTAATAATAAGGTTTTATATATTTTTTCCTTATATTTTTAAAATTTCTTCAAATAATAAGGAATTAATTTATTAATTAATAAATGTTTGTTATTAATTTTTTATGTAACAATTCACTCTTCTCTCTCTCACTTATTTTTATAAAATTTATAAGCTTGTCTTTATATGATATTTTTATGTGTTCAAAATTAAGAAGTTTATTTGTAATCGAATTTTTAGTTACCCACAACTCTACACTCTAGAATTGTATTTTTTAACCGATTTCTGGTTTTAATCATTATTCAATAATTTTGTCGTTCACTGTAAAATCTAAATAATGCGAATGATCAATGAAGTAAAAGTAACGTCGAATGTTTAGAACTTTTTTATGCTTTAAGAAAATTTATATTGAAAACGAATATGTCTTTTCACCCAAAATATTTATTTTATTTTGTAAAAAATTTATAATGAAACAAAAAAATTGCAAAAACTTGCCCCACCGTAAACTAAAATACTTTAAATGTATGAAGAATTTTTTTAGAATTATAAAAATAAAAACTATAAAATTCTTAAAAGTAATAATTAGTGCATTTTAAAAAATTTAAAACAAAAATTAGAAAATAGGGGCAAACATTTAAAATTTAAAATAAAAAAATTAATTAAATATTTTCAATTTAAAAAAAATTATAGGAAATTGTTAAAAATAATTTTATTCTTTAACACATAATTGCCATAGATTTTATTTAAGAAAAATTAGGCTAAAAATTTGGAAATGTGTATTTAAAAAAAAAAACGAAAAATCCAGAAAAAACTATTTGAAAAAAGAAAAATATAAATTTTCCCATATTTTCTATTTAATTTTTATTAAAAAAAACTTCCCATTATTAATAACCATGTTTGCATTTACATTTATATTTTATTATATATATATATATGAATATATTATTAAAAATATATATTAAAAAAAAAAACTTATTAAAATTAACTTTTTAAAAAATTTATAATAAAAAAAAAAAAATAAAATTTGTATACGGATAAAGCTTAACCCACAACCCCAAAAATTATGTATTTTTTTAACCTTTTAAATATAAAAATATTAAAATATATTTGGCAAAATTAACACAAAAAAGACAAAACCCATTTTTTCCATTGAATATTATATTTTTTAGTTATATTTGTTCCAAATTTTTAAATTATTATAAAATAATTTATTTAGATGCATTTCAAATTTATGTTTCTTCTTTCATTTTTTTTATGTATTACAGAATTATGTTTTATTTTTTATTTTTGTTTAGTTTCAAACGGCAAAGGCCCTTCATTTTTTTGTAATATCGTTTATTTTATTTTCTATATATGTCTATAATTTAAAAACAAATAATTTGGTATATCTAAAGCAATTATGTATTGTTTCCAATGTAAAACTGTTTTTAGCTATTAAGAAATTTTTATAAACAAAAAGAAGCAAGAAATAAATTTCATATAAAAATAAAATGTAAAATAAAAAACAATAAAACAAAGTGAAGTGATGTGTTTGTTATTATTTCACTTTTTTCACACATTTTTCTATAAAATTAAGTCTGTGGCGGGTATTGCTTTATATTTTCAATTTTCAAGCGCACTGTATATATTGAGTATATCAGTCGTAAACCTTTGAGGTTCCGGGTGATTAAAATATTAGAAATACAAACTCCTTTCCAAAAAGTTCTTATGGTTTAATACAATTTTACACCCAGAGATAAATGATAGAACAGTGTGCACTATTATGGTATGAATCCTAATGCATTTCATTTTTACAAATAGAGGTAGAGAGCTCCGAGCACGGATTTTGCATGGTATCAAATTGAATTCTATCAAATTTTTTTCTGAACGCTTATTTCTCAGGCAGCTGAGGAGGAGGTACATTGAATACATATCTGGTATAGAGATTGGATGTTTGAATTCACATACAAGGTCAACTGGTGTTAAACTTTTCACCGCGATTATTACATAAATATTTTTAACTGTAAGAGAAGTGATAATCTAAAGGATATAGTACCCTTTTTAATCTTAACTAACTTTCTAAGCAGTCACTTCCCATGGGAATTTACTCAAGATTGTGTTGCATTTTGTAGTACAAAAGTACAAAAGAATTTAAAAATTATAAATCTGAAGGAATGGTTATTCACTATATGGAGGAATAAAAAAATTATCGCCATATTACGACTAATCAATTTCTCAGATTTAAAAGGATCTAGTAAACTTTCTTCTTTATATGATAACTGGCATCAACACTCCGGGGATGTCCCCTACTCATGCATGCATTGTGTCGAAATACTAGCAAAACTAAATTATAGCAGGAGGGAAAAAGAAAGTACTGCGTGACAAATTGCTTTTAGAAATATTGTAATTTTTTTTAATATACCACAAATTTTAACAAAGACCGTTTGGCCTAATTAAAACCCATAGACTACAGGTTAACATGATAGAGTACCGGGGCATCATGCTATATTATATATTTTTTTGGTACATTCATTAGCTGAGATTTGCTTCAAACTTTCAGTAATTGTTAATCACTTTTGAATTTTTTGGTAAAATCCATGTATTGGCAATACATTATATAAAGCTCACCAATGCCCATTTTCCATTGTAGTAGTGTGCCAAAATAGATGTAAATATATTTGAGTCTTGGATAGGTCGCATTCAACTTGAATTTGTTATAGGATTAAATAACAAAAATAAACAAATTATATAGTATTGCTAATCATACAATGGTTTTAAAAAATTAAAAAATAGATTTTTAACTAGGGGAAATTTGACAGAATTGGGAATGGATATCTCGATCGTAATATTATGTTCTTAAATCAACCGCACTTTTAAGCGAAAAACATATTGAGAAAGAAATAAAAACTATTGTAAATTAAGTCCCAACAATTTTAAAAATACCGAAAAAAAAGTATTTGTTTAGCAAATTATTTTATGCGAAATTCACTTATATATTACCCCTTACATTAGATTACAACTATAAAACAAATATTGAAACGCATTTTTGGCAAATTATTTTTGTTTTTTTTTATAAAAATTTATTTACATTTTAACTTATCAAACTATATAAGCTATCACATTTTCTTATAAAGTATGGAAAAAATCGAATCGATTGTTTTAATACTATTTTAAGTGATTAAAGTAAAATTATGTTTGAATGATATATTATTAAATACAATGGTAACAAGAACAAATGGCCATTAAAAAGGAAAGTGTTGAATTAAACACAAGAATACTTAAAAATAAAAAAAGAAAACTAAATTTGGCACAAGTAAGTAAATGTTTATGAATAGATTAAAGGACTAAAAAAAATGTTTTAATTAAAAACTGAAAACTAATAAGTATTAAATTACTGTTAAGTAACTCAGTTAGTTAACATATCTTCATCGTCTCGGGGTGTACGTTTCCATTTTTTGGTTAAGGTCAAAACAAGGCCGGTAACAAAGAACATACCACCGAATGAAATTAAAGCAATGCCAAAGTAACGACCGTAGTCTTCCAAGTTAATAGCCAGCTAAAATAAGGTGAATATAACAATAGTAAATAACGAATCGTGGGGAATGTTGTAAGATAGTAGAACGATAAGTACCTTTGCCTTACGAGCCAGCTCGGGACTTAAATAGGCTTCCTGGTCAAACCAAAACAAAGGCATCAGAAATTCATTTATATCACGGAAGATGCTAAAGTAGCGAAGAATAACGAAGGTGAATTATGGAGACTCTTTTAAAAAAATCCATTCTTCAACTTACTCAAAATCCTTATCAGCAATCATATTCATGTTTATTTGTAAACGTCCATTAACTTCTACTGGTATGCCAGTAAAAGGTTCTACGGACAAAATAAACTTATGTTTTTCAGGGTCAGGCTTTAAGCCATCTACGGCATTCAAATAAGATTTATCGCTTAAATAAAAGTGGGGGAACGAAGCATAAATGGGAGCGTTGTCGCGACATTTTTTACATTCCACTACACCGGTCTTGGGACAATCTTCCAGTCTGGGATCACAGAAACACTGCTGATTTGGAAAGTTCTCACCAGAATCTAAAGTTTCCTCTGTGCCCACCCATTGAAAGGCAGTTAAACCATGCTTCTGCAAAGTGCCATTGGGTTGCAAGTTCATAAAACGGCAGGCATCGGTTGCGAATATTGTTATTTCTCCTTTGGTATCTAAATGAGGTGGAAAGAGATCACCCGTTGTGCCATTGACCACACCACAAGGCGCCTTATAAAAACCAGTCTCGTTTTTACTATTCCAATGCGTCAAAAGGCCTAATTTTGTTAAGTCCTTCACCCCCGTGTATATTGTAAAGGAGCCATCGTAAGTTAAGGAATTATTACGATCTACTAGCCAACCAAATTTATTGTATGGTATATCTATTTTGGTGGTATTAAATAGTTTCAAAAAGTCTACTAAATCATCTTGGAAACCATCGAAAATCCATTCACCTACCGGTTTGGTAACATACAATTTACCACCCTCGCGATTTAATATAAAATTAATGATTTTCTTAATAAATTTATTTGAATGGCGCATTTCATCGGCCACTGTCTGTAAAAAATAATTAAATGTTTGTTTAAAACAAAAATAATTTCAAAGCAGATGCTACAAAGCAAGGCATTTGTAGTAATAATTTAGATCATGCATATTTTTATAATAATATTTAATGGAGCAATGAATTTTCGAGACTATGAAATGAATAGGCGAATTCTATTATGGATGAATAAGCAATTTTAATACAATATATCTTAAAAGGTAATAAACAAAATTAAAAATTTCAAGAAAAACAATTCTAAGTATTGCACAAACAATATTTTAGCATTTTTTGTTATTATAAAAATACAAAAAAAACATTAAAAACTTTAGAATATTTAACAGGTAAAAGTAATACAGAAAAATATATGTTATTGAAAAATTGAATTGAATTGAATTGAATTGAAAATTTAAATTTTGTATCACTTAGGAAACAAATACATAATTTTTCTAAATCGATTGCTTTTTGAACAGTAGCCTCTCCTAACCAAGTGAATCTGTGAAAACACAGTTTTAGTTTCATTTTCCACGATATTAAGTCAAATTTCAGAATACAATGATTAGGTTAATTTACAAAGTTAAATGAAACCACCACCACCATCAGAGAAAAAGGTTCATCAAAAAGCTTTTCCAATAATTGCGAGAACATGGAGCAAGAAAAGGGGAAAACAGAAAGTAAAACTGAAAGTAACTAGCAAAGGGGAAAGTAAGAAAAATGAAGAAGGACAATAAAGGCACACATTCGAAATATCTCACAAATTGTAATTACGCCCAGATATGACCACTCAGATTCCCTTTTACATTCGAAAACTTGTAACTAAAATCCATAGAAGGAATGTCATAAAAAAATTCAACAAATAAATCGACAAGTGTAAGCTAACTAGAAGACATTTGTTATTTATTGCTATTTCTTATACATAAATTGTAAACCATTTGCCCAATATATATTTTAATTAACATAATGAATTTACATTTAAATTTTACCCCCAGTATTTTATAGGTCTTGAAATCTATTTCAAAATTTTGATAATGTATATACTGATTAACTTTCAAGATTGTTGCACAATTGTTTTATAAAACAGATTTAATGAAGATTATATTGTATTTAGTTACTTGATTGATTAATGGATTAATGAGGTGAATTAATGACTGGTTATGAAAGTGGAATTGTTGTTATAATTTAAATACAAGCAAAAAACACTTACCGCTGATATTGCATGTCCTGAAGTTACCATATCATCCAGGGTACCATTCGATAATACTGGATCGAAAAACCATGTTTTTCTTTCATAATATGTCACCGTATCGTTGTCGTGGAATGTTATATTTTCTTTTAAATGTTTCTCAAAGAAAACATATGGACCCATTTCAACAAAATGTGGTTTTACTTTACGATTTCTAACCTCTTCCGGGTTAGTCCAGTTAAACATATAAAAAGTTAAATAAATAGGTATAGGAGCTTGCACCCAGTTAGTGTAGCTTTCACTACCTTGTTTTAAGATTAAATCCTGTAAGAAAAGTTAAAAAAATATATAAATTAATGTCTACTAAAATGATTACAAAAAATTAAATTTAATTAATTTTCGGAGTTTTCTACTTACATTATGTACTAATGTTTCTGCTACACTAGACCAAAAAATTAATAAAGCTGTGCCCAAGGCAATTAATAATGTACCGATACCGTAAACCCAGGCCTTACGCTGTTTAACACCGCAACAATCACAGCACATTTTTGCTATGTCTTTAAAGCTTTTTTGTAATAAAGTTAATGGATGTGGAAAACGATTGTCGTTTGTTTGTAAGTTTTAGTTTTTAGATAAACAACAGTTAAGCTTTAAGTATGTGTTGTAGGTTTTTCAGGTTAACATCTGGAAAAGAAAAAGACATACTTTTATTTTTAGTAAAATATTGTTATTCTTAAGATAAGCACTACTAATGCCTTGAGACCGAGTGAATTTGTCTGACCTCAAGAATTACTATCACTTAATATTAATAAAATATTAAAAAACACTCTTTCAAGGTTTAAGTGGTGATAACATTTTTAAGAAATATGTTTAAACATGTACATTTCGTGATTAACAAAAGTATTTTTAGTATGGCCGCATGAGCCTCATCAACGTATAGTTGACGACGGTGACTGTACTCGACTGTACTTACTATAAATAAAGTGTAGTAGCTAGCTATTTATAATACTGGATTAAGTGAATCCAGTAAAGAAAAGATTGTGTTAAGGAATAAAGAAATTGTTTAACAATTATTTGGACATTTTGTTCATTGAATCCGCTAATTTCCAGGCAGCCCTCGTAAATTCAAATCTTTATATTTGATTATTGCAGACTTATATTTAAAATGAAATTTAAATTTTAAATACTTTGTACTTAAGACGTAAATGATATTTCCGGGAATAGAATCATAGCAATTTTCTTAATACATCATTTATTTAATCAAAGATTTACCAATTATGAATATGAATCCTATAACAGCCGAAGAACGTATAATAATAGTTAAAACTGACAACAAGTCGTTGCTACACAAAACGCTGCTGATATGATATTTGGGCATTAGAACAACGAGCTTACAATGTTGATTTTGGTAACAAAATTTTCTTGAACTATGAAGATCTCTTTTCACTAGGTGGTTATGTTAACAAACAGAGTTGTTACATATGGGACTCAAAGAGCTCAGAAGTGATTGTAGAAAAGTCATTCCATTCGGAGAGAAGGACAGTTTGACACGAATTATGGTTCTTTGCTGTCAAGTTATAGCATTATGGTCGTATGTGAAACGACGTTTTTTGACTTGCAATTAGGAATTATAAACTGAATGACATCTGGCTTCAGCAGGATGCCGGGAGGCACACAACACAACCTAGTTTCTTTTTATTGCATGAAAATTTCGATCATTTGATTAAACGTCGCTAGACTTTTTTGTAGATGAGTGTAGCTACGCTAATAATCCCCGAAATACGATCTGAATTGTGCGAAAAAGTACCCGAAAAGCAAATCATCTACTATATGATATTGCATTTCATACACAATCGCAATCGAAATTACAGATTTGTGTGTGTTTTCTAACTTTAGCCTTTGTATCAGAATTTGTATTTTTTATAATGAAGTATAAGTTTATTAGCTTTACAATTGTTTGATTCAATTAAATAAATTATAATTTTTACATATTTTAATAAGTATACATTCTACTATTTAATTATTGAATTTGAAATTATGCATTTTAAATCTAAGAATTTTACCTAAAATTGTAAAAAGAATTACTCACAGTAATTGTTTATAAATTGGTTATAATGGAAAATTTATTGGTGGCCAAAAGGTTACAAACTTCCGTTGAATTACTGTTGTACCTTAAAACAATTTATTGAAAATGATTTCAATAAAAAATTATTAATTTACAATCATAACCTATAATCTTTATCAAGAATGCTATAAATTGCAAGAGTATTTCTAAAGTAAAGTACTTTTACAGTAATACCCCCAATAGTTTATGGGCGTTAATCAAAAAATGTAGGGTAACATTTTTTTATTGTGTGCATATCAAATTTTTTTTTGTGGATTAAGATAAGATTATTCCAATATCAAGTACATAGTCTTTACTGCAATTTAGCGTTTTTAAATAGAACTTCAAGGAGGTAACGTCTTTGGTTCTGGTTTAATAAATTTTTATTATTTTTATGATTAGTTTTTAATCTTATTAAATGTTTATTACGTTAGCAATGAATGAATTTTTTCAGATTTTGATTTGATATGTTTAAACTTATCAATGGATTTTTCACAATACCAGATTAATAAACAGTAGCAAACACACACACACTGTCAAAAAGTGGTCAGTAAAGATTTGATAAAATATGAAATGCAAACAAAAATTTTGTGAAGCTATCTAATAGGCTCTCTGGTGAGTACAGTGTGTTCCAGTCTGGGGTCCTGGTATGAAAAATAATTGCACTGGATGACATTTTAGCGAAATGTAAGATCGAGGACAATTCAAAGTTCTTGGACAGGTATAGCGTAACACTGAGCTAGGTTCTCAGGCATTGCGATGATGAACAGGATGAGATAGAGAGAAAAATTAAAAGAATGGATGAAAGAGAGAGAGAGAGAGAGAGAGAGAGAGAGAGAGAGTGGCGGAGGCTATGAGCACTGGGCCAGGAGGGAGTTCTTAATGGATTTCGTAGATGATTTATTAGGTACTCTTTACTTTTTCTTCACTTTCTCTTTGTAAGCCACCACCCTCAATTTCAATTTCAGTTTAGTTGTTTTAATTTTCTTCTTGTTACAGAAGTTTTTATTCTTTTTCCATATAATTCTTGCCAAATATATTATAATGACTTTAAACCAGTTACAGCTTTATGATATTATTCAAGATCCTATCTGAAAGATACTGCATTTCACCTCTAGTTGACCGATAAGTATTTGGCGGTTCTTGTAATGTAAAAACTACCATCAAGTCAACATTCGTTTTAGATTTATTCGGATATTAACTTTATATATACGTACGTAATTGGTCATTACAACACTTTAGTCAGAATTACGTCCTAGTACCTCACACCACTTATGCTGTGCGTTCATTTTTTTTTTTATACGTGAGTGGCAAGACCTACAGTTTAAAGTCGACTCCGAACGACAAATTTTTGAGAAGGTTTTCATGGCAATTTAATTACTATCAGAGTTTTTTGCCAGAAATCTCTCAGCAGATTTGATTTGGAAGTCGCAGAAGAAATATTTTTTTTTATTTTCGTTTAGATGTCTGTCATGTCTAAAAAGCCAACACACTACCTACTAGACCACGGCAACTTCTTTATATATATATCGGATCAAATTTTAGATTTCTTTAATTCAAATTAAAAAATCGAATGTCATTGACAAGTTGACGTCATTGTATTTCCAATTCATTGTAGCGTGTAACTTGCAAAGTGTTAAATAATTTGTTGAATTCATTTAGTTTTTACAATAATATTTGCCGTTTAATCGCAAAAACGCGTATTAGAAACGTTTAACTGGAATACACGTTAAAAAGTGGCAACCGCTTTGCAGGTCACTAGTTTAATACATTTCACATAAAAAAAATGCGTTTCAAACATCATTGAACAATGAGCAACAAAACATTAAATCAGCTTATTTACGCACGAGTATATTACATTAAAAGATAAAAATGTTTGAAAAAACATTGTATATGTATGTTTGTAATAACAGTTTTATGTATTTTTTACACATTATTCAAATACATACACATTTAATTATGATTTTTAGCCGTTAATAAGAAATAATAATTAAAAATTTATATTTCACGCCATAAACTAATAACGAATACAAAACGTGAATAACAATACAACCGTTTATGTAGCAAAACAAAATTCAACTAAATTCGAAATGCATAGTTGGCTTCATATTTAAATAAATTAAACCTTAAGAGCAAACGAAAGAAAGAAATAATAAAAGAAAGTGAATGAACGATAGAGATAAAATACTATAAAACGATAACACATAAGAGGTCCTAATCAATCGATTTCTAATCGCCTGTAATCTAAATAATAGCTGCAGAGAGCATTTGTTAAATAGTGTGTATATATTCTGTATATATGCTTGCATTCATAAAATGTTCATGTTAATAAAACAAAACAAAATGTGAAGAACAATTGTACTGAACTTCCGATAGTATATCTAGTTTGTTAGAAAGAAGCATAATGTATTCATTCGTATAAATTTATCTTTTCAAAACAGAAACTCTGTACTGTATTATTATTTTCAATTCTAATAGAATTTAGTTACTTGATAAAGAGTTTACATAATCCGTTTATTTTAGCATTTGAAATCCTTTGATATCATTCCCATTTTATCTGAGGAAAAGGCTATTTGCTCCTAATCTTATAATGCATTGAACTGATACCATCCATTCTTTAACGCACTGCCAATAGAATTTTTTGCTACTCGTATTACACATGCATCATAGATTAAATTTTATAGTCGGTTTTCCAAAAATATATGAATTGTTCTACCATATAATCAATTTGCAATAAATATTTGTCCTAAAACAAATAACAATTTATATACAAATGTATTTATAATGCATATATTAAACTAAGTTGATAATGATATTTCCTCCTAGAATGTGATTAGATTATATTATATTTTTTATTACAATCACTAAAAATAAAATGAATGCAGTATGTATAAAGTACTCCTCTTACGGTTTTATTATTATTCAAATATAGTTAAAAAAAGGATAAGGTAATTGGAGCAAAAGTATCGATCAATTATTTGATCTTGTTTCCAATTTGTTTTAATAATACAATAAAATTAAAGCAACTTTTTAAATTTTATATTTAACTTTCTGTGCACCATGTTGATAATCTCATTAAGAGCATAGTTTTATATTCTAAATACACGTCAATATTTAACAAATTGTTATTATTAAAATCCATAACCTAAGCTGGGAGCCTACGTGTTATAGAGAAAGGCTGTATGTTTGTAAGCTTTTTATTTTAACGAATCCTGCTGTATATACTCTGGCTTCGATTATGTGTGCTGAACATATGAGATAAGTTTAATAGTTGTTCAATGATGTTAATAAATAACCTGATTGACCTGAAAGTGAAGAATACTCACGAATACATGCCTATGAGATCGAAATGAAAATCTAATCGCCCTAACAGAAAAGTGAACTTGACTCAAATTTCTTAAGATTTAACTCACTAATGCCTTCCATTATCTTGTGACAGTTATTCACCAAAGCTCTTTTCACAGCATTTAAAATCTGAATCCAATTAATGTGATTTACAGCCTGGCTTATCACACCTCCCATGTAATATGTGTGCATTTGATCGATGAGTAGCGTGACCTACAGTTTAGTGTCGACTCCATGCAAGAGACATGAACAACTTTTCTCAATAGCTTTTTTGAAAACTTTTTTGCAGGTCTTTCAAAGATTTCGAGTATTTTTTAAATTTTATAATAAACCTCAATTCCCGTTAACCATTAAAGAATTTATTTAATCAATTATTATTGTTTTTCCGGAAGATTAGATTATGTTAATAAATGAGCCATAATAAGCTAATATAATAAGCCACCAACGAACAATCCTTTTTTATTAACCATTAATATATAAACAGTTAAGGAAAAGAAATTAGTAAAAGTGATAAGTATAAATAGGTAATAATTTCATTTTATAAAATTTATATTGAACGCTTTCCGCTACACTTTGAGTCTACTATGACTTAAATAACGTCTTCATATTCGAGTGAAATTTAAATACATAAACCATGGATACAATGGACTTAAACCACAAGCATTGATTCAATTTCATAATAAAACAATTGGAAAATTAAATCTTATAAATATAACAAGTAAATCTAATTGTAATATAGAATTTAAGTTTTGAAAAACAAAAAAAAATAAAATAAAATTATGTACTATTGTGATAAGTAATGGTGTAAACAATTTCATTAAAATATAAGTACTTTATTAATAAAATATAAAATATTTGATAAGAGTTATAAACACATTATCATTTTACAACAATAAATAAATTAAATACGCCAACACTTATTTCTACATTATTTGTGCGTGTTTAATGCACTGCTGATACCTTCGAAATATATTTTTAGTTCAACATGTTGAACTGTGCTACAAAAAGTTAAATCAAATTCAATTATTATATATAAAATGTAATCCATAAAATAAATTTAATATTAATACAACAAAAATATACTATATTTAATCCAAAATTTAAAATATTACAATCCTTTTGTCAGCTTCGCACACTGTCAATCCTATGGGTAAATTTATCCATTAGTGGCACAATCTAGTCTGGACGAAGGATTTGAGAATTAGGCAAAGGACTGCTAAAAGAGGAAAATTATGAGAGTACTAAACGGATTCTGAATTCTTTATAGGGTTGGCGTTTCCAAGATTAGTTCACTCATATATATAGAGGTATAATTATGAATATATTTTAATGTGTTACTTGAAACGAGTAAAGTATTATTTCTTATGCAAACTATTTTTAAAATATTTTAAATTGCTTTATTGCAGATTT
Source organism: Sarcophaga bullata (assembly GCA_005959815.1). NCBI lineage: Eukaryota > Metazoa > Arthropoda > Insecta > Diptera > Sarcophagidae > Sarcophaga > Sarcophaga bullata. The sequence goes on from QOCX01000057.1 coordinate 257,054, forward strand.
TTAAACTTGTAACTTGTAAGGATTGTAATATTTCCATTTGCCAAATAAGCAGTTATATAACACCTGCCTGCTCTGTCAACATTATCAATGTTATGGTGTCATAAAACGAGAGAATTGTAGAAATGTATCCTGTTTGTTGGATGGCCTTGTATATAACAAAATCTACTCTCGCTTTCTCAACGAAAACATCAATGGAAATATTTTTATGTGATACAAAATACTCTAAGATAATCCGTTAAGGGTTTATTTTAGCCAGAAAATTATGCTTTACAATCCCGAGTAAGCCAATAAATAGCTTCACAAAGATTTAAGGTTAATCTTTAATTATTATTAACTATATTCTGCATAAGAATATTTATTTTTAAAAATCAAATTCGACTAAGACAGTTTATACAAAGAAATATAAAAAAGAATACCCCCGTTTTAATTTCAAAACTACTGTGTCTAGAAGTGGCCGGGGGAAAAACGGGGGAACTACTTGAATTAGATAAGAGAACGGTTCGTATTCTAACACGAATTCTAACGGAACACTGCGCTAATGGCAGTTTCGCTGACAGACTCGGTCTGCCCAACCAGGCTTACTTCAGAAGCTGCCGTGATTTGGAGGAAATGGAATCGGTCCACCATCTTTCCTGCTAGTGCCCTGCACTTCAGAAGAGACGTCATCGGTGGGCAATAAAAAGTTTGAAAATCTGGACATGATTTTTCGGAATGCTTTAAAGTAAACTTGTCTTTGGACTGCATGCTACCCGCTAAACTGACTTAACCATACCCAAGTTTCGAAAATTTAGAAAAATAACATATTTTTTATCAATAAATTCTAATTCTTCAGTACGTACATTTATGTTATGTTCTCCCTCATTCATCTCCACTACTGCTACTAAATGGCCGAAAACATATCGTTATAATGATTGGAAAGAAAGGAAAATTAAAATCGGTTGGGATAGTTTATTAATTGTTTTTTTTATTAATTTTTGAAATGAAAAAACGAAACAAAATTAAAAAGCCAAATTGAAATAAATCAAATGAATGCAATAGGGTGTAAACAATTCATTAGAGCCAACTGCAATAACTTGTTTTTATTATTGATAGAATTTCTTTAATACACTTGTTCTACTTTAAGGTTTCCTGGCTGTTTACTATTAGTTTATCAAAATGTATTTGCGTTTTAAAAGCAATTGTAGTGCATATTTACCCCCACATGCAATTAACTATATATGTATATAGTATATCTATCTTATATTCTTATTGTCCCCATTGAAAAATTATTCATATCGTATTAAAGCATGTAGTAGCTCTAATAGTACAAAGGTTCGTGGGTAAGGGTTTAAAGTTGAAAACAATAAACAAATGCTTTATTATTATCGTTGTTACTATTGTTACTTTTGTTTTCTTAACAATAATTTTCAATAATTACATGATGGATAAAAATGATGTCATTAAACGTAGTATGAGTCATTTAGATTTAAAAATAGAACTGTAAATATTTGTTAATCTCTATTAAGTTTATTTTCAATTATCGCTTTAAAACTTTACTAATTACTAAATAAAACGAAACAGTTTCAAAAAATAATAAATTTAATTTACCGTTACTATACGAACAAGATAAATTCTGTGTCAAGAAATTTTATTATTTGAAATGAATTTAAAACACCATTAGCATGACTTTGACCTAACTGAACTCGATTTCTATTTTGAAATTTTATAAGGGATGCAAAAAATAAAGAGAAAAGTATATGAAGAGGTTAATATTTGAAAATTTTATAATTAAACGTATAAATAATAATTTTTGATTGGAATATTTTTAATTTAAAGATTGCGTGTTCGACTTGCATTCCCCCAATTACCAATCTGTCTTGTATTGTATTACCTTTTAATCGTAAAATGTTTATATAAACTTGTTTTTGTTCTCAAGAAGATTTCTTTGAAATATATTATTGCCAATGCGACAGTAGAATTGCAGTATTCAAAAGAAAAAAGAAAATTAGAGACTCTAATCCACATTTTTTTTATACATCCTACATCATGTTGAAACTAGGAAAACAGTTGTGGTTGAAAGTAATGTTTCATTAGGATATGTTGTGTACCATATACTGGTTCCATATACTGATTGTGGGAACGGTAAACGAATTTTCTCTATAACGCATTGTGAATATTCCTAACAATCGAACAAATTAAAGTGCTCTATGGGAAAAACTAGAACTATGTAAAAATATATGATTTTCGGAAACAAGTAGCTATTTCCTATAAATCTATAGGGGTATAGCCCTACCTTTTCTTTCAAATTACGTGTACGGTCATGTTAAATTCCTTGCAAATAGTTCATATACGAAATAACCAACCGTCAGCATGCTCTTAACACCTCATGAACAGCCAGTTTATTCACGACTGTCGCTTCTTCACAATAAGAGCAATCGAATTGAATTTCTAAGTACCTTACAACTACTTGATCCGAAGTATATTTCCTTTCATATATGAAATAACTATAATTAAAACAAATATGGCATTCATACAGTCGTAGAAATTGGTAACCGCATAGCAGGCCTATGCCATAGCTTCGAGTATGCCGATAAAGCATGTAACAGACAGTATGGATGATGGTACTTTCCCTTCAACCTCTTTACCATATAAAATATTTAATAAAAATCAAGAAACTGACTACTATATGTAAAGAGTACATAACTGTTAACGTTATAAACAGAGCTGTACTTAATATTAAAGGACACACTGTAACATACGATAAGAAATTTGCCAATACAACCGTTATAAACGCAGCTGAATTTTACTCAATGCAGTTATTTGATTGAATTATACAAAGAAAATTAAGTATGTTTTAAATTCTTTATTAAAGAAATTTAATATTTTATCGTATATATTATACGCTAAACTCTGAAGAAGCAGTTCTAAAAGTCAATGACTTGCCAGAAAAAAACGCTTTATAAAATGTTAATTAAGCAAGTGAATATAAATGAAGAGGAAAATATTTTAAGAAAAATAACAATATGGTAAAAACCTACCGTATCTTGTATAGAGTATTACGTTAATTGATATTATTTATTGACTCTGCTTATTATGGCCAAACGAATGACCCAATGACAACAGGATAACCTTGAGAATTGGTTAAACAGCTTAAAGTTCGCACACGTTTAATTGGTGGCACGTATAAAATTTTTATATAGCTTTATGATTTCTTGTTGTAATAGTTTACTTAGTTTAATAAATTCTTTGAAACAGGCACTTGTTTTATTATTTTATTAATAGAAAAAGACACAATTCAGTAGGCAGTAGGGCATCCTTTAATTAGAATTATTTTTTTATATGTATTGCCTTTAGTAGCTATTTTTGCATATTTTTTTCCTTTTTTTAATATGTTAACTATTATTTACATTATTTTGATCTATAAATTAACACAATAACACTTAAAAACTAATTAGAATTTTCTTGTCAACTCACTTCAACGAAAGAATAAACAGTAATGATTTTTATTTGCGGGAATGAAAAACACAACAACAATAATGGAATTTTATACAACGGCTGTTTTTATCTATGTAAAAGCTGATGGCTATAGAAACCTTTTATAAACATATCAACAGAGTTGTATTTACAAGATATTAATAAATGTTTACATCAGGTAGAATACGTAAAAGCCGTAAATGTAAACAGTAAAAAACAATGTAAAATGGTTTAAAGTGCTAAAAAAAATAAAATAAAATCAAATATTTAATTTCCACTATAGTTTATAAAATAAAATTCGTTGTATTCTATCCAGCAGTGAGATTAGTCCATTGTAGACCATTGTAGTCATGTAGTAGATCATAAGATCATAAGGCCACAAAAAAATTGATTTTTAAAACCAGAGGTTTTCAGTTTTCTTTCTATAATCATTTATTTTTTATTATAAATTATTTTGGTTTATTATTAAAATAAATTACTTAATAAAAACTTATGAAGTTTTATTCTCAAAAATTCGTATTACTTTTACTAGCTTTACAATTTTTTGATATTTTTCTAGTAAACTTTTCTCAAAAAAAAAAAAAAATAGAAATTGTATATGAAATAGACAACTAATGAACAAAAAAGTATATATAAATATTCACAAAATTGGGATATTTAAAGGCAAAATAAAACAAACTAAATTACATAACTACGAAGGTTTTATCTTTCAGTATTAAAATTAAGTCTTAGCAGCTTTAAAGTTGTTTTCACAGACCATTATAAGCACGATTAATAGAAGGTTGATCCAATATCTTTTTAAGCTCTGAAATTATAGAAGTATAAATTTTATTATTTCGTTCAAATGTTTTATAATTATTTTAAATTTACCTTCTTTCTCTGTATCATCCAAGTCTTTTTTAGGGAACTCTACATCAAATGTTATATACAAGTTACCATGCAAATTGTTATTTTCATAGTTTGGCATTCCCTCGCCCTTCTTCCGAATACGGGCTCCAGGCCATGTTATTTTCTCTCTAGTTACTGACACTTTATGACCATCTAAATGTACAATATCCATGCTAAAGCCTACCAAAGCATCCTGAAAGAATATAAAAATGAAGTAAATTCAAGAATTAAAAAAAATATATAAAAACAAATAAAAAATAATATTGAAATTTTTTTGAATTAAAATTTAGAAGTGCTACCTAATTTAGAAATGCTTACCTGTAGCATGACAATAGGTGATTATGAGTGTATAAAAGCTACCCCCCCAAACTAACCTGACCTAACCTAATTTAGAAAAGCTAAATACTTAGCTGTGTGCTAACAAGGTGCTAGCAAGGTTTGGCAAGTTGTCATGAATCATTTAATGCCAGAACAACGAGTAGATATTTTAACCTAACGTGTCTATGAAATACACTTCTTACAATAACTGAAGACAAGCAAACATTGTTTGCGACAAATTTTTGGATTATCAAAGAAATGTTAAGTGAAGAAACTCATCTCTGCTGTATTTGGAACAAAGATACACTTCTAGCTGGTAATCAGCAGTACATTCATAAAAATTAACTGTTAGGTGCAGTTTACAGTTCCAAAAAGTAAAACGCCACTATAACCATACGTTTATGACGCACATACTTTGTAAATATTGATAAGAAGCTTCGACAGATTCTTAACATCATCATATTATTGAACCCAAGTCAAGGTTTTTGATCAGTAAGTGCTTAAAAATCAATTCCACTGACACTAATAATTGTATTCAATGCTTAAACTAATTTCGTTATGAATGGAATTGTAATACAAGTACATGCATTTACATACTTCTGTTACTAAGAAAACAAAGTGCTGATGTTTGATTTTGTCGACCCAATTAGTTGCCTCACATTATAGCCACAGTTTTAAATATGGGCGTACAGAGTAAAAATATAAGAATTTGAATTTGAAGTACATTTGTATTTAACTCACCTGTAAACTAATTGTAACATTTGTATACAAATCGTCACCCTTTCGTTGGAATCTTTCATGGGGCATTTGTAAGACTTTAATAATTAAATCACCCGGTTCTCCGTCCATATGCGGTTCACCTTCCGCCACAAATCTCGTCTCCTGGCCATCAACCATACCAGGTTCTACTTCAATCTCCAAAGTGCGCTCTTCATTGACCAATTTTACATTGGGACATTCATCACAGACGGTTTGTTGTATCATTTGGAAACGGCCAGGACCCAAATTACGTGTAACCATCTCTTGGCGACAGTTGCATTTCCGAGTGCCAGAAGCTGGTTTTAGAACAGGTTTATTTCTCACAATTTCCACAAAATTACCCGAATATAATTCCTCCAAAGTTACGTACATGTTCATAATAATATTGGCTCCTTTAGGGGTATCATGATGTTGGGATTCACCATGAAAATGAAAACCGAAATCTCCAAAGAAACTGGCAAATGGGTCCCCACCATGATCCATCATGCCATCCTTTTTCAAACACTCTTCACCACAGCGGTCGTAGGTTTTGCGTTTGTCTGCATCCGACAAAACTTCATAGGCCGCCCCCAAATCTTGAAACTTTGTAGAAGCATCGGGATCATCTTTGTTCTTATCCGGATGCAGTTCTTTTGCTAATTTTCTGTATGCTTTTTTAATTTCATTTGTTGTCGCAGATTTTCTTACGTTCAGAATCTTGTAGAAGTCTCTCCCGGCAAGTGCTGAGTCTAGCAGACAGACAGCAATTTGTATTAGTAAAACTACGGCTAAAATTCTCATTGTTTCTTAACAATATTACTTTATAACTATTAATTAGGAATCAGTGACTATGTTTTATTTATAAATTTACACGAATTTTCTTTTAAAAACACATAATTTATTAATGATTAGCCAGCGAAACTTATTTTACACGGTATCCAGCAGGAAAAAAACTGATGACAACTGCGTGGTCTGCGTTGATTGGTTAAAATATGCTGCTTCTTACATCGGGCATACACTAACGACTGATAACATGCCACGACAAAACAGCTGGAAAAGATTAATTAGACAGCAAAGTGAAGCCAGACTAAATTTAAATTATGTAGAATACGGGCAGCATGCAAAATTTTAACGGTAAATAAAATACGTTACTTTTAGAAGTGTTTAAATGAAATTAAATATAATGAATAAATATTTTTAAGAAAAATGTTCAAAATTTGTTGTGAATTGCAGACAACAAGTATTCGAAAACCTGTATCTGTGAATAGGCTGCTTTAATAACCTTCCTTTTTAATTTTTTTTATTGTGTAAAAAAAATAATGCTTAATTTTATTAACTATGCAACTAAATTATTTATCAATAAATATAACCATGAAGTACACGTTTATACAACTTTGAAATATACAATTAAAAGTATTTTCATCGGGCAACACTACAACTGCCGGCTGTTATCAAATACCTACACTACATTAGAAATAAACAACCACAGAGCATGAGAGAGCGAGAGAGCAATTGTTATTTTTTGAAAAAATTTAAAGCATACTTATGCGTGTGTATTGTTGCTTTCTGTTATTTTGTGGTAAAAATTATGCTCAGAGAACATATACAAAAGAAGTCCTTAAGAGAGAGTAAAATGTTAAAGAACTACTCGGATAGAAATTTTCTTAGACAGTTAAAATATTTTCACAGGTGTAGACGTACTTTTATTTCACAAGTAACTGAAAAAAGAATAAAAAAAATTTTATTTTATTTTTAGAATTATTAATAAGACACATACACAAAAGCAATAAAAGAAAAACTAGTGAAAATTTGAAAAATTATTTCATAAGCTTTTAAATAAAAACGCGTGTAAAGTTTTGTGTTTTTAAAGGAAAAAAGAAAAGAGAAAAAATAAAAAAAAACCTCAAATTATAGTGTGAAGCTTAAAGAAGAAAATTTTCTTTTATTATTTACATATAGATTTAATTGCTATTAAAACATTAAATACATACCAATAATTATTATGTATGGGTTCCAAAATTGTTAATTTAGAGGTGAGTTTAAAGACGTTACTTTAAGAATTTAAAATAAAATATAAATATTTTGTGCATAAATTGTATGTAAAAAATTTTTTTCATATTTTCTTTAACATACATATACACATACGCAAACATATGCACATACATACATACACATATCGTATATATTTGTATCCTCTTTCTCTCTTTCCCAAGTCCTGTCAAAGCATGTTATCGATTTTTTTTGCTTCGACTACTGTGACATGACATATGTGAGTGTTCTCAATTTTGAAGTTTTTTTCTCGATTTCTTCTTTCTCTTCTCCGTTTGTGTTTGTTTATTGTAGTTGCTGTTATTTTAAAGTGTTAGACAGTCTGTCAGTTGGTCGTTTAGTCTAATTCATAAGTCCTTTTTTAATTTCATTCATTTCATTTTGAAAATTTTAAGTATTTCTCTTTTCTTACTCCATGTGTGCGTGTGATTATTGTTTATTACTTACTCTCTGACTCTTTTTCTTTCAAACTCTCTCTCTCTCTCTCTTTCGGTCTATATCTGTCTCTCTACCTCTCTTTGTTCGGTGAAAACGACCTAAAAATATTAGTGCATGTGCTAATGGCCTTTGGTGTACAATATATTTACCGTTAGTTATTTAAATGTTTAACTTAATATTGCGGCATTTGGCGCTTAAAAGTAGACTATAAAAGAAAACACAAACGGAAATGCCTTTGCGCGTTTTAAGGCCAACGTTTGGAGAGTGAGCAAGTGAGCAAGTGTGTGTGTGAGTGAGTAAGTGCATTAAGTTAGCCGCTAAGGTGAATTAAAAGAGCAGCCAATATGACTACATTTTCCATGGCCTTATTTAATAATACCAGTTTGTAATTTATAGTTAAAGTTCTAAATGTTGTTGTTGTTATTGTTACTGTTATTTAGTTGACTAGTTGTTGGCGTGTTTTATAATTGCCATTTGACACATTTTCCCTTTGATGGTCGCTCGTTCTAATACTTTTGTTTTCATTCACAATGTATACATGACTTGCCTTTTTCTAGCCTGTTGTTTTTCATTCTACTGTTTCTTCTTTTGAAATTGGTTTTGGATTCCTTTACACATGGCTGTTGGTTGGCATTTGCATAATTGTCCTGTAACACATTTGGCATGCATTTCAATCCATTTTCAAGAACCGAAAACAAAAAGAACAAAAAAAAAGTGAAAACATTTTAAATTGTTGAAAATTCCTCGACGTGTACATAAGTACAATAAGAAAACACAGTTACATTCACTACACACATGAAATTTAGGGTTTCGTGTCAATTTGGTTAAGGTTGCTGATTAGTTTTGTTGTTATTTCCGGTATGTTTTCATGTTTTTTTATTTATTTGTTTTTGTTGTTTTGTAGAAAACAGTGTTTTAAGCCTTTTTATAAACATTTCCGTTTGGTCACTTTTCTGGTGGTAATTTATGATTAGAGTCGTATTTTTTTAATATGAAAAGGAAAGTGTAGTTTAGCAGGTTTAATTAAAACATTACGTGTGTATGGTCCTTTATTTTCTATGATAATTAATTTCTGAGCCGAGTTAATTTATAAATTAATTTGTAAGTACTCAGAGTACATAAAAATAATGCAGGGCGTACAAAAGAAAAGAAGGAAACTGCTGGGCAGTTATCTTTCATCTTTAGCTGGCTTTTTATGGGCTACGTTTAGTTAAAATATGTTGTCAGTGTTAGTATTTCAGTGAACTTGGATGCTGGAGTATCCTACTGTAACACAGATTATGCTATATTTTGCTTCTTCTTCAAGTCAACTTCTGTAAATACTCTTTTCAGGAAATCAATTGCAAGAAATTTAAATGGAGATCCGACTGGTGGTAACGCTCAATGACCTCTGTTTCTATTTCCCTTGACTCATTTCCTATAATCTCGGTAGAGTTCGGTGGAGGCCGTAATCTTTTAGAGAATAGGTATTTCGTTCGCATCAGTTAAATTAGGTATTCTCCCCATATTTTGTCTACGTTTAAATATCTGGACATCCATTAGTATGAAATTTATAAGTTTAAACACAGCTTTTAAATAATTAAAAAGTTTACGGCCCTAAAATATATTATAATTTCTGTGAAACCTAAAAGTATGCTGATATTTTTTGTAATTTTCTTTGTAGATTTTCCTTATTTACTTTTTTCTATTAATACCATGGCCTCACACACATGTTATAAAACGTTTATGCTCCAGAGATAACAGTCGTTTAGTGCGTAAGATAGTCCGATCCAAATGGACACCGATATTAGATAAATATCAGGTATGTAAACACCTTTGCATTACATTGGAAATGAAATATTTTTCAATTTTGTTTTGATAATTCAATGTTTGGTTTGGTAATGAAAATCCAGGTTAAACTTCCTCTCGAATGTCCTTTACATCCATTTCGAGATATTTTTGCACCCCGACAAGATGCCAAAAAACGTGATAGACCTACACAATGGACCTGTCGTTTGTGTGGCAAAAGTTTCTATCAGGAGAAATTTTTGGATTTACATTTTGAAACCCGACATAAAAATGTTATAAATGAGGTGAGTTCGAGTCTCAGTTGTAGAGAAAGAGAGAGATCGAAGAGCATATTTCTGAATGAGTATGTTTTTAGGCTGAAGATGCTGTTTGCCTGGCAGATTATTGCGATATAATGCGTTGTGAAGTTTTCCAATCGGAAGAATCATCATCACTCAAGTTAGGCGATCAAACCATTATTACGGACATTGAAGTGTGGGGCGATTCATTTGGTCAAAATTCCGCTTTGGCTAAGGCGAATATAGCCTATTTAAGTTTATTACCCTTAAGGTATGCTATTCACTGGTACTATATAAAATGGAACATCACGACTTATAATTTCTCTTTCTATTAGAACTTCCTCAACCGGTGCAACAACACGTGCAGCCAAAGTACAAAGTCGTCAATTGTGTCAGGATAAAATTGGCCAAACTAAATGTCAACAGACTGGTAAATAAACCACTTTCTGTCTATTGCAGCAGATAATTAAAGAAAAACGTTCTCTTTACAGATTCACGTTACCATTCTAATGAAAACCACTACAACTATAATGGTGCCTCACGTTCTAAATTCTCCAAAGCGCAACCGTCAGACGAAAGTCTAACGTCTTCGGCTGCACCTCACATACATCATCACAGCAGTTCGTCGTCTTCTGCGGCCCATGTCCACAAGCATTCAATACCAACTGGCGCCAAAATACCAATGATTACAACAACGAAACATGCTCATACGTTTAAGGATGCTTCAACGCCTGGCAAAGAGGCCACTGCTTCAGACGAAGAACAACAGGCGGATGATAGTGATGAAAGCGGTCAAGCGTATGGCAATGCTTCGTCCGATGACAACAATAAGACTACGAATGCCCAATTGACCAATATGCAAAAGATACGAGCCAATTGTAGAGCCGAAGACTTGAGTAAATTGAAAGCCAAATGCGAATATTTGGTTAGAAGTTGTATAGGAGGCCTTATACTCTCAATGACTGATCAACAGTTTAAGGATATGGAGGGTGAGTATTAATCGAATATTTTATGTTTTGAATTCCTTATTATTTACGTAATTCGATTTGTATTTTCCAGAGGAAATGAATAAAGCCATTTGCTGGTATCTAACGTGTGAACGTTATTGGGAAGATGGTCCTTTAGAACCACGTGCCTTTCCTTGGGGTTTAATCTTTATTTTAATTCTCGTTTTATCTACCGGCATTTGTTTTTGTTATTATATCATTTGGATTTTATTTGAGTAAGTATTTAATCAAAAATTATTAAAAAATTATCATTAATATGAGGGATGTGTGAGAAGTTATACGTGTTATAATAGTCAGGAAGTTATTTATTTTTTAATTACAAATTTTTGAACAATCTTACGAGTTTAAAATTTTTTCGCTTTGAAAATCTGTGAACTTTTCACACTACCTTCGTAAATTTTTATATGGAATTACTTGCTATCGATTACAGTTAAAAAATTTTGATTAAACGTAAGTTACGTGTTACAGCTCCGAAGAGACGACAATCAATGCCACAACAACCAATCATCATCATCTGTATATACCCAAAAACGTGCAGCAAGAGCAACAGATATATCATACACAACACATGCATCCGCAACAGCTACACGCGCAGCAGCTGCAGCAACAAGCTATGCACCAAGATCATTATCTTTTTCAAGACTACCCTACCACCGGCATACATCATGGTATGACCAACGTCGAGCCTCAGACCAACACCCAATACTACTATCAGCAGGCTCAAGTTCAACAGCACCAGCACCAGCACCAGCAGCAACAGCAGGCCGAGCTACATCATCACCAGCAAGCCATGGCACACGATATATACCCAGAACCAGTGCAATACGAGTATCGCCACAGTCCAAGACGCTACATAGGCGATCAGCGTCTGCCGGGTACACCAACGATTACTATGACCGGTGGAGCCACCATCGGAGGCGGACAGACTCCACTGCGTCATCATCCGACGAATCTGGCATACCAACAGGACATTTTAGACCGACGCGACTATATAAGTAGGCCAATTGCAACCTCTGTGGTGAGCGGTGCAGGTGGCATAACAATGCATGGACCAAATTCCGGTTCAACTGGAGCACTTAGTCATCATTCAGCACAAATGGATTGTGACAATACACTGCCAGCCACCCATTTAGGCAATACAACCGCTGGTGGTGTCAAACATTACAATACAATACCGCGTCCCTTAGAGCCCAGACAGCGTTATGTCAGTGGTTCACAACAATCGTTACGTGCATCATCATCGTCTCATGAAATCATACAAAATGAAGTTGGGCACAATGAACATTATATTTATGTAACCTATCCGCCGGATTTAAAAAAACGCTTTTTCGAAAAATATGAATAAAAAAACCTAAGAAAACAAAATACATTAAATCAATCAATCAATCAATAATTTCAATAAATCAATCATTAAATCAATAAAAAAGAAATAAAAAATGTTTAGCAGTGTCTATAAAGAAAGAAAAACTAAAACAGCTTGAAAATAGTAGAACGATACGAGGGATGACATACTCCACAATACTCTAAATATATACAACTTTTTTCTAATGGTATATACTCGCATTGTAGAGGTTGGTTTTTTACAAATACAATTAAATTAAATTAATAATGAATTAATTAATTTACTTTTAAATTTAAAACGCATACAATGAAATCTATTTTCAATTTTTGAAGGCAACAATTTAATTTATTTTTACCATAATTTTTATTTATTTTTTTTTTGTCGAAAAGCACTCGCATAATTTTTTAAACATAATAATAGTAATTATAATAATAATAATAACAACAACAAGAACGACAAAATACCAAAGATTATCATTAAAAATTTTTTATAATTATAATAAAACAATTAAAAAAAAAAAAAGAAACATAAAAACCATAAAAATAAAACGAATTAATAAATAAAAAAATATTAATAATAATTATTATTATAACGATAAGTTGTTATCTACAGTCATATTATAATTATTTTGTCAATTTTTTTTATAAAAAATAATAATAAATAACAATAATAAAAAAATAAATAATATTATTATAATAAATCATACAGGTTTTATAATTTATTTTTAATTAGCATTACAATTGAAAATAAATAAAACAAATTTAAAAATTACAAAAAAATAAATAAAAAAAAAATAAATCCTTAAATAAATTTTTTTTTTAATTCCATAAGGCTTATATTGTAACAAAACTTTAAAAACCATAAAAACACAAAACAAACGATTACATTCTGAATTCCTGGTTTAAATAAAATAAAACAAACATTTTTTTTTTAATAAAAAAGCAAAACAAAACAAAAACAAATAAAAAAAAAACTGCAATTTAATAAAAAATAAAATAAAAAAAAAAAAAAACTTCAATAACAATTTGTTTTCTTCCAAGCACGTGGTTACTCTCAGCAAAGCTCTGAATTATTTTGTTTATGTTTTTATAACACTCTGTGTTTGTGTTTGCTTTCCATATTAAAATTGTTATGTTCTCCGGTCATTAAGTTTAAATATCTATCTGGCCTCGTAAATACTATGCAGTATTGAGCACGTGTTATAAATAAATTATCATTTCAGTGTTAAAAAAGTCATAGTAAAAAATTATGCATTTTGCATAAAATTTCTTTCACAGTTTTCATAATAATTATAAGCGATTAAATTTATTGCTTAAAAATTAATGCACAATAATTACTGACTTTGAAACATTATTGCTCTTGTGGTGCAAATAGGTTTTTTCACTTCAAAATAGAATCATAAAAATTAGCTGGTCAATTACAGGGGAAAGTAGGCGAGTTATTCATTTAGTGGTTTCAGAACCACCGGTCTGGCTAGACTGTCGGAATGTTAATAAAAGGTTCTGTTTATTTAAGACATACTCCAAGGATTCACTTTTCAAGAATTAAGTGGTGATTTCAGAACCACCGGTCTGGCTAGACTGTCGGAATGTTAATAAAAAGTTCTGTTTATTTAAGACATACTCCAAGGATTCACTTTTCAAGAATTAAGTGGTGATTTCAGAATTACCGGTCTGGCTAGACTGTCGGGATGTTAATAAGTTTCTGTTTATTTAAGACATACTCCAAGGATTCACTTTTCAAGAATTAAGTGGTGATTTCAGAATCACCGGTCTGGCTAGACTGTCGGGATGTTAATATGATTATGATTATGCTCGTCACAATTGATCAACTGCTTAGGGAAGTGGAAAGATTATATAGAAAACTGAATTGTATTTATTACCTTATCACCTTCATTCTGTTATAGTCATCTAACCATTCCCATCATAATAGATAATGGTAACTGGGTATTAAAGTAACAGGTTTTCAATGATGATTTTTCATACAAGATTTTCTCCAGTAATGAAGTTCATTTCTCACTTTTTTTTTGTATTAGCAACCGAAATTGTCGTGTATGAAGCTCTGAGGACTCAGAAGTGATTGTGAAAAAGACTTGTTATCGTACGATCTTGTGTTAAGGACTCCAGATTCACTTTATCTAGCTCTTGTATGATTGCATGATTGTCTTGGGTATTCAGCACCAAAGTACCAAAGCTACGTTCTTTACATTTTGTCCTGTATTAGAATTTAGAAAAGGCACTCCTATGCAAAGTAAATAGTTACTATTCTTACCCAGTATCTCACTTCATCCAATTCTAATTGGACTTCACGAAAATCACAAGGCTATCTAGACTCTTTCATACGTTGCCATGTACTACTATCCATGTACTAAGTAAATAATAATTACCATCCTTTTATCAATGTTTAGATTAGCTGAAGTACACTAAGATGAGGTTAGTGAAGAATACCGGGTTTTTTGACTAATAATAAATAAGTGAAGAAGATTTTTTGTTCAGAAAATCTTTTAAGCCGTTTTAATTTTGTTTAGGAATTTATGTTTTTAAAGGTTTTATCAGCTCATTTAAGTTAGTTCTTTAGCAAGTGATTTTTAGTTTCTAGTAGCCATTCTCAATGTAGAGGTTTCTTAATATAATTGTGGTTTTATTATTGATGCACTATAATATATCCACTATGGATTATTTAAACAGAATCCTTATTTCTATCTGCCGAATGCTAAATATCGCACTTACTTGAAATATTTGTTAGTTTCGTTAACTAATATTTTTCTCCATTTCAAAGCAGCAAATTTTGGTTACTGATATCCTCTTATTTTGCTAGAATCAAAAATTCATTGTTTTAGAACATCCTTGTTTCATAATGTTGACCATAGAATTTACATTAGAATATATCTTTTTTTGCTTGCAGCTAGTTGTTGTCTTAGGTAACTAAAAAAAAACACTAAGTTTGACTTCAAAATGTTCTTTAAAAAATGTACAATGTATACAATGCGCTATAGCTATTGCATTGTCAACACTTACTTACATTTTTATAAGGGGGACCCCCTTTCTTTAAAAAGAACAAATTTTCTGTTTTTTTTTCAATTTTAAAATACATTGACACATTTAAAACATTTATTTTTAAAATCAGAAATGAGAAAAACTAAAATAGTTTTCATTATAATAGTAATTATAAATTTTAATAGATAACATACAAAAATTGTTACACAAATGCACTTAATTTTTTTTCTTTTAACATTTAGATTAATAACAAATGGTTTTCAGTTTTATTTACTATTATTTATACTTTCTGTTTTAATCTTAAGAGTTAAATAAATACACGAAATTTAAGACTACCTTATAAAATAAATAATAATAATAATAATAAAAGAAAGAAATATTAATTAATAAATTGGTGTAATAAAATATTTATTGACTACAATTTACTAAATACAGATAAATTTACTTAATAATTATAAATTTATTCTATTTTCTATTTTTGTTAAAGGCAATACGTTTAAAAACTAATTCAAATGGCTGATTATTCTTTAATGATTATTGATTACTTTTATGTGATTACAATTATTTTCTTGTAAATCTAAAAAATGTGTACAAAATATTAATAAATGTGTTTAATTTATTTAAATCTTTTATATTATAATAAAGCCTTGTTTTTTTTTCTCAATGTCTTTTATTGAAAGAAAATTGTTCTAAAACCTACACCCTAGTTGAAAACAGAAATATAAACGTTAATATCAGTCAAGTAATGTAAAAACAAAGTCACAAGATATACAATTTGAAATATAAAAAATGTTTGGAATTAAAAAAAAAATTATTATTAAATAATTAAGAAAATTTAAATTAAAAAAAATTAAAAAAATTACAACAAATAAATAAATATTATATTTTAGCTTGCAAAATGTGATATTGAAAATTTTAATAAATTTAAATTAAAAGAAATCATGTCTTGTATCGGAATTGTTTTTCCTTTTAATATAAAAAAATTATATAATTTTGGTTTAAAAATTAATAACTATTTAAAATTTATTTCAAATTAAATTAAATTTTAAATTAAATAAAAATATAAATATTAAAATTCAAATCTTGAAGTAAAAAAAAATAATATTCTTCAACTTAAAAAAGTTATTGAATATTAAATTGTATATTTTTAATTCAAAAGCAATTATATATATAATTTTTAAATTAAAACTCTTGTTTTGACCTATAAGAAAATTAGTTTTTTAATAAAAGTTAATATATTTCAACTTAAAAAAATTTAATAATGCTTTATATGTGGAATTTTGATTTAAAGAAATTTATTTTGGATTTTTATATTAAAGGAACATATTTAGTTAAAAATTATATAGAAACTAATGTTTTTAAATTTATTATTTAATTAAAAAAGCGCCAATTTTTTAATAATTAATAAAATTTAATAAAAAAAAATATATATTCAATAAGATAATAATTAATTAATAAAATTTAATTAAAAAAAATTATTAAAAAATTTGTCTTGAGCTGCAGCGTATTTTTATTATTTTTTTTAAACATAGTTTTTTACTTTAAAAGATTAATTAATGCTTCATATATGCAATTTTAATTAAAAAAATATATTTTTATTCAATTTTTAATATTATTAATTTTTTTTCATTAAAAGTAAAAAAAAAACATTTTTTATTACCAATTTTAAAGTGGATTTAAATTCATTTTTTATTAAAAAATAATATTATATTGCTTAAAAATTAATATGTTCAAAGTATATATATATAGTTAAAAAAAGAAATTTCTTTTTTAAATTAAATGAAAATTTTATTTTAAACATCATAACTTTTCTCGAAATTGTTTTAAAAAAATTTTGTACTAAAAAAAAAGCCTACATACATACTCATACTACATATACAAATAATGTATAATAAATATGCATTATCTTAGTATACCTAGATATTTGAATATTAATCATCTAAAACTTGGTCCTTTACTTTGGAATGTGTTACATTTACAATAAATATATGTGTATAATATATAAATAAATATTATATATATATATTATTATTATTTTGTTATTTATTTATTATATAAAATTATATTATACATATGACAATATTAACGACAAGATAAAGCAGTGTTTTTATTTTTAATTTTAAAAAATGATTTTATTTATATTTTTGTTATTAATAAATATTATTATAATTTAAATTTTTATAAATTGAGCTAAAAATATTATTTTTTTTCATTTTTTTTTTTGGTTTTATTTTGTTATATATTTTTATGTGTATATGTATATTATTATATATATATAATTATATTATATATTATTTATTTTTATTATTTATTATATATTATATTTATACTATTTTATTATATATTTACTATATTATATTTTATATTATATTATTTATTATTTAATTTATTATTTATACTATTATTTTAATATTATATATATTATATATATATATATTATTATTAATTATATATTATATTATCTATTTTATTTATATATAATTAATATATTATATAATTTTTTATATTATATATATTAATAATTAATATATATATATATATATATATTTAGTTATATATTATAAATATTTATTATTTTTATATAATATTTAGCTATATTATTATATTATAATTATATATTATTTTGTATTTATATTATATTAAAACATATTATTTAAAAATTTATTATTTAATTTATATATATATATTATTTATAATTATTATAAATTTAATATAATAATAATATATATATAATTAATTAATAAAATTTAATTAAAAAAAATTATTAAAAAATTTGTCTTGAGCTGCAGCGTATTTTTATTATTTTTTTTAAACATAGTTTTTTACTTTAAAAGATTAATTAATGCTTCATATATGCAATTTTTAATTAAAAAAATATATTTTTATTCAATTTTTAATATTATTAATTTTTTTCATTAAAAGTAAAAAAAAAACATTTTTTATTACCAATTTTAAAGTGGATTTAAATTCATTTTTTATTAAAAAATAATATTATATTGCTTAAAAAATTAATATGTTCAAAGTATATATATAGTTTAAAAAAGAAATTTCTTTTTTAAATTAAATGAAAATTTTATTTTAAACATCATAACTTTTCTCGAAATTGTTTTAAAAAAATTTTTGTACTACAAAAAAAAGCTACATACATACATACTCATACATATACAAATAATGTATAATAAATATGCATTATCTTAGTATACCTAGATATTTGAATATTAATCATCTAAAACTTGGTCCTTTACTTTGGAATGTGTTACATTTACAATAAATATATGTGTATATATATAAATAAATATATATATATTATATATTATTATTATTTTGTTATTTATTTATATAAATTATATTATACATATACAATATTAACGACAAGATAAAGCAGTGTTTTTATTTTAATTTTAAAAAATGATTTTTATTTATATTTTTGTTATTAATAAATATATATTATAATTTAAATTTTATAAAATTGAGCTAAAAATATTATTTTTTTTCATTTTTTTTTTTGGTTTTATTTTGTTATATATTTTTATGTGTATATGCTATAT